>VMDO01001508.1:0-86636 GCA_007922755.1 Pedetes capensis
CTCCTTGCCTTCACTGCAGAGCGGGCCAGCACTTCCTCGTGGAAGAAACAAGGCCCTTCTTTCACTAGCACTGGACTGGGAGGCCTAGTGAACTGAGCTCATTATTCTCCTTCAGGACTGCTTTGCACCTCCAGAGTGGCTCTTCCTATCTAGCGGATCTTTGTTGAAAACCAGAGGGTTTCCAAGTGAGACCAAGAGCCACTCACAGCTGAATGGATGCCTCAATTACAGGCACACCCTGGACACATAGCCTCAACATCTTCAGGCTTGCGCTGCCCGGGCAGTGAACTTTACCACGAATTTAAGTTAGAGTTGCTTCTGTAAAAGGCGTTTTGGGTCCTGGTGCCTCTGGCTGCAGACAGTTGGCATAGGCTGAAGCATAATGCACAGAGCGCTTGGGTCTGAGCTCAGAGAAATTTGACTAAGCACCTCTCTAGACTGACGGCCAAATTCGGTTATGCTGATTCCAGCGAATCTCCAGGGGAAATTGCTAAGAGGTCGTTTTATGTATATTCATTGTGGCAGAAGGAAACGGCTCAGCTTTTTGGAGGGACAAATTCGGGTGCTAGTGAGCACAGCTTCAAACATGTTGGAAAGCATGGAAAGGCCAGAGAAACCCACTCCTACCCTGCTTTGGGATACAAAGCACTCCTGTAACCCCCAGGACCCAGCCCCAGAGGTGGGGGGACCTCTGGGCTTCCTGAGCCTCCCCTCCATCAGCAGAGGGGCTGCAGACCTCACCCTGGCTGGAGCTGTAGAGCCAGAAGCAGGCATGTTATGAGCTCTCGCCTGGCTTCTCAGCCTTGCCAAGTAGCTGCCTGCTTTCCTCCCTCCTCCCCATCCCATGCTCTGGCTTCAACCTAAAAGGTCAGGAAGGTCAGAAAAAAATTCTTTCTGGAGTCTGTTTCCCCCAGCACCAGACTGTCAGAAAGGTTCTGCTGCAGTGAAGGCTCATCTACTCCACATTGCCCTTAACTCTTCCTGCCTCCACTCGCCCATTTCTCCTCCACACTCTTCTCTTTCTCTCTTATAGATTTTTATATTTAGGAGGACACATCTGGCCTCTCAGCCTCTCACTCTTCAAGGTATGTTTGACATTTTCCCCTGGCCATTTGCATTCAGAAGCAATGGGCTTTCCCTCTCCCCACTGCCTTGCTGTACGTTCTTGTGAAAGGGACAACTTAGTGTCATTGAAGTCCTAAGAGTTCTCTCTTATTCTTTCCTTCTCCTTCTCTCTTCCACATTTCATTTTTGTTCCAAGGGAGCTCTTGAGTTTGCAAAGCACTTATTACCAACAGAAATCAGCTCCTTCCTCCTTGCATCTTGGGGATGTATTTTAAAACTGAATTTGGCTCTTAAGAGCTATAGAGAGGATTCTTCCCAGAAGAAAATGGCCTCGGCTATCTTTCTGATGGTAGCTTACAGCAGCAGCACCCTGGTGAAAAGAGGAAATGAAGAAGAAAGACAAGAAAAAGCCAGCCCCGCATGCCTGCCCTTGTGTTTTCTCTTCTTCTTTCTGTGTGCAGGATTAACTGCAAAGATTGCCCCCTGACCTGAGACCCGGGCCCTAAGATGAAGGATTATCCTAGGTTGTGGCCCCTAAGCCCTTGGCTCTCTGTACCCTGAAATGTCCATCTCAAAGGTCAAGGCTTTAGCTGAGCAAACCCCAGACAGATCTTTCCCCTAACCACTGCTTATTCATTTTGGTCTGTGGAAGCTTGCTGTCTGCTTGGAAAATTTCACTCACAAGCCTCAGCTTTGCCTGAGTCAGTGCAGTCCAAGGCTACCATCTGTGGTGAGCCAACCCCTGCTCTTCCCCACCCCATCCATTCTCAGGGAGCAAAGCCCTGAGCACCCACAGGCTGTCCTGGGGCCTGAGTAGCAGCTACAGGCAGAAACCTGAGGCTACTATGGCATTGCTAGGGACAAAAGGACAGGCCGTGGGGCTGTCTGGGCAAACAGAGAGAAGCCACTCAGTCCCCTGGGGAGCAGAGGATGCGAGGAGGCTGCTGCCTGGGCAGACAGAGGCCTTTCTCTTGAGTCATCAGCCAGCGGGCTCAATGTTATGGTTTTAGAAACACACACACAAAGCGGAGTGTTTTTCCACTTCTAAATGGAAATATATGCATTTTTAGGAATACTCGCCAGTGTATCATACACAGCTTATTCATACGTCCTCAAACAGGCGTGGCGGTCCCCTCTCCCAGAGGCCCAAACAAACAAAACCAAAATCAAGAGACTAGGTCCTTTTAAAAAGTGGTCATTTCTAGAGGGGTGTCTTGAAAAATATTTTCAGAAAGTGCAAAAACCACTGGGAAGACTTGAAGGAATGTTTCTTAGGCTAAAGACCTCACAAGGAAGTCTATGCTAATGATTTTATGGGTTATGTTCAGTGCAAAATCATCATCATTAGAGAACAATGTTCCAGTTGGGTAAAATTTCCACATACTAAAACATGCCCTTTGAAAGTTCCAAAAGTTGGGCTAAGGACATAGTTCGGTGGGAGAACACTTGATTAACACACACAAGACCCTGGATTTGATCCCCAGAACTACAAAAAAAAAAAAAAAAAAAAAAAAAAAAAAAAAAAAAAAAAAAAAAAAAAAAAAAAAAAAAAAAAAAAAAAAAAAAAAAAAAAAAAAAAAAAAAAAAAAAAAAGAAAAAAAAAGTTCTGAAAGTTCTCTTTTTAAAGGTTTTTGGTGAACAACCTTCTAAATTATGTGCCATACTTCCATGTCATCTCCAACAAAACCAGCATTTAAAAGGAGTGGATTTTTGTTCTTAATGATTCTGGACACAAATTCTAAACTTAATTTTTTTGTGTGTGACAGAGGCTGGTTAATGTCATATGTGAATCCAATTTAGATTTGAATTTTTGTTGATCTTCAAAGTGTCTGAGTCCTCAGTTTCTCCTTCTGCAAAACCGTAATAGCAACTACTTTGCAAGATTGCTGTGTCCTGTTTATGGAGCCGCACAATAAATTAGCAACCGTGTTAGCATCTTTGTACTTTGTCATGAGAAAGTTTAGAATTTTCTACTAATTTCTACTAATTTAATTTTCTACTAATACTCTTTGGCTTGACTCCCCGTCAAGGGTGCCTCCTCCAGCCCCCTCTTCTGACTTTTTTTATTTTTTGTGTGTATCCATTTTGCTTTATGGGGTCTTGCTGTTGATGGGAAAGTTTGGATCGTGGGGTCCAAGCTTTGCCGTAAGCCAGTGCAATCCCAAGGCCAGCATTCCTAGTTTGTTTCATTTGGCCAAGGTCACAGCAGAGTAAGCACTGGGGAGCAATCCCAAGTGACAAAGCATACGAGCAACAGCATACAGAGTTCTCAGCATTGGTTCAGATGCTCATAATCTTTTCTTCTGATCTCCCATGCCTCACATTTTGAGTAGTTGAGGTTTTAGATATTTGGCCTCTGGCTAAGTGTTCTAGATCAACAAGATGCTCTGTGTTTCTTTAAAGCAGAGGGATCCTCTAAGTCTATTTCTCCCACAATAGGCAACTGTATCCTAAGAAAGGTAGCAGCTTCCCAGGTTGATAAATTGAACACAGGCAACAGGGAAGAAACCAGACCTCAGTAATCTGGCCTCTCCTCATCCAGCCATCAGTATTTCCCTATGCCTAGTAAACTCCCTCCATCCCAAGCCACCAGATACAATCTTAAATCTGCACAAGCCCCACTGAATTCCCAGAGCTCAAACTATCCTGCTTTCCCTCTCCTCCCTTACTCTTCCCCTGGGCTCCTTGTTTCCTTCAGCTCTTGTTTATTGGCCCCTACTCCAAACTCCCAGAGCATTTTATATCACCTTGATTTGCTCACTTTTGCTCATGCGCGGTCATCTTACAGTTTGAGCTTCATTTGTAAACTCCTGCAGCACACAGCCCTGCAGGGTGCTGAGCAGGCACGTGCAGGTGGTTGTTTTAGGGATATTTTTACATCAGAGATGGCAGGGTATAAGTAAGCATGACATGACCCTGCATTGGAAGGCAGACAGAGCTGTCTTCCCTGGTCATCCACCTCAGGATACAGCGTAACAATGAAAAGAGGATAGACGCAGGGCTGTGAATGCCACCAACCACTCTGTAACTTGGGTCTTTCACCACCAAAATGACCATAGACTATTCCTTCATTCCTCAGGAAGTGGTTATTAAACACCTGCTGTGTGCCAAGCACGGCGAACACAGAGAGTAGTAAATCGTCCTCTTTGCCCTCATGGACCTTAGGGGTTGGAAGGAGGAGGCAAGTAAAGGACAGTGGTTGAGGATACAGCTGACACATCTAGTGCCACACCTCTGAGCCTGGCACTTTGCTGAACCCTTTACACTGTCGCGTTTAATCCTCACAGCAATCCCTGTGAAGTCACTGTTCCTCTTCCCACATTACAGAAGAGGAAATTTGGGCTCAGAGGAGTTAAGCAACTAGCCTCTCAGAAGTAGCAGAGAAGGGATTTGAAGCCAGACACTCTACTTTTCAATCTCTGTTCCTCACTCTTGCTCTCTCTGTCTCCCGTATAACTACACCATATACTGTGGCCAGGACATGATATGGGCCTGCTATGTGAGCCCACAGTACCCATGTTCATCCTAGGCTGGGAGAATCAGGAAGGCTCCCTGGAAGAGGTCATGCCTGCACTGATCCTAAAGAAGCATAGTAATTGAATCTCTTATGCTTGATTTCTTTCCCTAGGAGCATGGTAAGGGTGGAGCAAGAAGGACTGTCCTTGTGACTTCTCATACAAACCCTCTTCCTGGCAAAGAGGTACCTAAGCATGCTTGTTGTTGTTAGATGCCCTCGAGTTGGTATCCGACTCATAGCGACCCTGCATAAAACAGATGAAACACTATTGTCAGTGCTTCTCTGCTGTTCATAGGGTTTTCAGTGGCGGATTGTTTTTTGGGTAGTGGACTGCCAGGTCCTTCTCCCAAGCCTACACCATGTGGTGTTCCCAGGCAGTCTCCCATCCAAGTACTAACCAGGCCCAACCCTGCTTAGCTTCCGAGATCTAATGGGATCAGATGCCACAGGGCTATGGCTGCAGGTTGAGCATGCTATTGAACTTTATTTGCTGCCCAGGCAACTTCTACCATCTCAGGACAGGGACTGTGGTCTGGAAGCAAGAAAGAGTGAGATTAAGGTCTCTGCTCCCCTCCCCCCAGTCCCTGGCCATTGTGGGGTCTCTGCAGCCTCATACCCTGTATCCAGGGACCTTTACTCCAGTGCCTGGAAACTGAGCTTGGCCTGGAAAATCCAAGGTAACCCCCTGGATTGGGTTCTCCTTGTCGATTTACTCCTACATGGACTCTCTGGATCCACTTCTCTTTCCTATGAGCAGGGTGTCAGGAGGCCAGATTGCCCAATTGGAGGTGTGGCTTTAGCTGGAGTCCACCAAGCTCTCTGCTAATAAAGCAGAACAAGAGTTCTCCATGGTGCAAGAGGGTGCCTTGTGCTCACTCAGGAGAGACTCTCGGGTTGATTACTCATGACGTTGTGACACATTTACTGCCTGCCCACCACCGAATTATCCCCATTCCCCCGAGGAACCAGTGAGCAGTCAGACTTTTCTGTATTGCAACAAGCCGCCTAATGACAGAAACAGATCCACCTCCATGTATGTGGCGCAATAATGAAACCCTCTTGCTACCTGGAGCCCAGCTAGCGGCTGACCCCACACTCTCCAGCCTTGACCAAGAGCTCCGCCCAGCAAGTTCGGCTGGCCCGAGGAGTGGGGAAAAGCAACCCACAGATTGTTCTCCTCTCACCAAGGTTAAAGAGCAGTTAGGACAACGGTTATTTTTGGCAGTTTGTTTTTAAATATGTGATGTTGCAATCGCAAGTCTCTCAATGCAACTTCACTGTGTCTTTCTTAATGCATTTTTTCTTCTGATGGAAAAAATCACTTGAGGTTTTATCATACATAATCCTACTTGTTCTGCCTCTCAACCCTGGCACCTTCTTGAAACCCAGAGATCCCAGAGGGCCAGCACCTCACCCGATGTAACTCCATGTAATTCTCCCATCTAATTACACTGGCTGAGAGTCTGTCTTAAGAAATTCAGTGGGAGCTCCAGGTGTGGAGAAGAGGCAGCGGAGGAAGGAAGGACTCCAAGTCAAGACACTGGACCTTTCTAAAAAGGGATTGGGTGTTTTTTCCTGTAGTCATGACTCCTATAGAACAAAACACACTCTTTGTTTTGTTGGTTTTAGTGGCAAGGGGATTTAAACCTTTGGATCAGGAGAAAGTCAAAAGATAATTTAATTCCATTCTTCTACTTCTGCCTAGATAAATCATCCCAGAAAACAGCTCCCCACACATACACTAGCTGCCCTTGTCTTTTCGTATGGTAAAAGGCTTCTCTAATCGTCCTTCATTACAGGACCTCGTGTCTCACAACTCAGTTGATTACAGGATGGATGGTTGTATTTAATTTACACAATAAAAATTTTTTTCCTAGAAAGAAAATCCCTGAAAAATGTTATCTGGGTCAAAATTTCATTTAAAAAGAGAAGGGGAAAAGAAGAAGAAGAAAAAGAAGAAGAAGAAGAAGAAGAAGAAGAAGAAGAAGAAGAAGAAGAAGAAGAAGAAGAAGAAGAAGAAGAGGAGGAGGAGGAGGAGGAGGAGGAGGAAGAAGAAGAAGAAGAGGAAAAGAAAAAGGGAAAAGAAATAGATGCAAGTGGAGATTAGGTTTGGGAGCGCAGGATAGCACTATATAAGATAAAAGAAGGTCCACACAATTTTTAATGCCCTTTTCCCAGCTTTGTAGCCAAACATCTTGGCAGTCTTTATGTTTTTCTATTCTGCTCTGTTAGGGATGCAACAATATATTTGCAGGGAGTATGGAGAGATTGTCAGTTAGACAAAAGTAGCAAACATTTACCAAGTATTGGGTACTGTCCCGAAACAACCTACAGGACTGAGACCAGTATTATTCCCACTGAACAGATGGAGATACTGAGACCCTGAGAAACCACACAGGGCATAATGGTAGGGCAGGATTGGAAGCCAGGCACCCCAAAGCTGCCTCTGCATTCCTATGTCTGTCACTTGCTGTCCAGTGTTCAGGTATTTGTGGCCTCTTGACAAGCCTTTTCTTTTCCTTTTTTCTCTTTATTCCTTTTCTTTGCCTCTTCCTGCCATGCGGTCACCTCCGGATGTCAGCAAGGAAGTCAAGGAAAGAGAGGTCTTTCTGTGTCTTTAAGGACAAACTGGAGGCCTGACTCAGTCAATAGTCTCTGTCCCCTGTCACCCACCTCCTACTCCACCCCCCTTTCCACCCTCTTTGAATTCCCAGCCATCCCCACCACCACCTTCTTTCTCCATCTGGAATCTGAAGATGTGAAGGCCAGTAATGGAGTGTCAGCGGAAGTAATTGATTCCTCACACAGAGAGAATTCTCCTGCCTTTGGTGTCAATGGAGCCGAACCAGATTCTGGGCGGGTGAGCGAGACGTGTAAACAGTCCATGGCTGAGCTGTCAGGGCCAAGCTAGACACACCACAGGGTGGGTGAGAGGGAAACGGTGGAACAAATAATTGTTTTATTGGAAAGGAAAGGAGTAAATAATATTTCAGTCCAGGAATTGGCAGGGGGATGTTGGAGGGCCAGGAGCAGAAGGAAGTGTGAGGCAGATTTTAATGGAAGAGTTTTTCTTTGTCTCAAGGTAGGAGGTTTCGTCCCCACCCCACCCCCCATCTCCCATTATCATCATTATTATCATTAAAATAATTACCGTAACAATTACAGTTGATGAGACCTCAGGTTTATAGAGCACCTTTCATCTGAAAGTTCAAAGTGATTTATCTATGTGTCATCCCTTCAGAGCGGTAGGAGGGTAAGAAAGTGTTATTATTTGGGGAGTCTTATCTGTTGGAAAACTGAGGTTCAGGCAGATAGGAGATGTGGTCCAACCTCATAGCAGGCTGCTGGGTTAAATGTCAGGGTATTGACTTCTCTTCTGGGGCTCTCTGCTGCTGTACTCTTCCTGCCAGGGCCCTCATGGCGCATCCCTGGCACTAATGCCACCTCCACACTGTGATGGCCCGGCTGACCACTGCAATATGGCATCCAGCCAGCAGGTTCATGCACAAAACAAACAGCCTGCTTATGGCTGTGGAATAAATAGAGGCCTTTCACGTCTGACTCACACTGCTCCCATCCTGCTTGGAGACTTCCTGCAACTGGCTTCCCTTTCTTCTAGAAGCTCGTGTCTTTTCTAGGCATATTTCTCCATGGTCTTAGGAGCCTCAGGCCAAAAGCACCCAGTATTCCTGATTGTTCACTCCTCCCCCCACACAACAAGCCCTCCCTAGTGAAGGGGCATTTCTGGGGCAAGGGGGTGCTGTGACATATACTGCCTGCCCCAGGCAGCCTTTGCACCCAGTGTGGCCACAGCGCTTCAGGATACAACATTGAAGGCACAGTACTCAAGTGCCACTCTGAGAGGAGGAAGCGGTTCCAGCTGACCAGCCATCAAGAGCTATATTCAGAATCTCCACCCTGGCGTGGCCGCAGCCCCTTCCTGCCGGGATATTAGTGTAAGGACTGTCATTTCCACACCCTGGTGCTTTCTGCACAGTAGTGACAAGTTTGCCCCAGAGCCAGGAGAAACTCTGAGCTCTGTAACCTGAAGCTCTGAGGGACTGGGATCCAAATTCAGGCTGTCACACCTGCCACCTACTCTCAGACTCTTCTCCATTTGGATTTCTGCACCGCACGTTTTCGGGACAAGTTTTGTGTCTTCCCAGTTTTGTTAAAGAGGCTGCATGTCAACAAAGGGAGAAAGAAATGTGACTGGAAGCCCTAAACACCTAGAAAAAAAAACAAAAAGGGCTTTTTCATGCAATGATCGGTTCCCTGGTGCCTAATGCACTTCTCTTCCCAGCAGGCTCCCATTTTTCTGACAGATGGAGAGGTTTTGATTTTGCTTTCACAACTGGATCCTCTGGGAGCCAGGGGTAGTGAACACCTGTCCCAGAGGGAACTGTTCACTCAGCCAAGTGGAGGGATGATGCCAGCACACCAGAGCCCAAGATGATGTACTCTCATCTCCCCTCAGTGGTTACCAGTTGCTTTACCCACCATCCATTCAGCTGCGAGAGGCACAGAGGAATGACCTCTGCGCCCATTTATAAGGTGAGGCAAACCAAGGCACGAGAGCATGATGGACCCTACACCAGCACAGGACAATTTAGCAACTCTAGGCTCTGCTAGGATTCACCTTCACATCCAAGCACCAGCAGCCACCTCTAAGAAGAAAGTAATGGACATTAAACTGTGGGCTCCTCTTACCTACTTTGTACCCTAGCATCACTACAAAATGCTGGCAAGGGGTCCTTCAAGTGGACTGCAGAGGGTGAGGATTGTACAGAAGCTGAGCGGACAGAAGGAAGATCCAACAGTCATGCCTGCCTCAAAACCTTAAAACTTCATACGTTTCTTCCTGTTAGATGCTGGCAAGTCAATCTGACTCCTAGTGACACCACATACAACAGAATGAAATGCTACCCAGCACTGTGCCATGCACGTGATCTTTTTATGTTTGAGCCCAATGTGGCAGTCACTATATTTCTTCGCGTTTTGAGTCATGCCACATCAGCAAAGGGAGGTCCAGGGGCTTTACTCCATTCCCATTATTAAGATCGACTCTACTTTGAGGAGGGAACTCTTCCTAGTCGTTTCTTGAATGCCTTCCAGCCTGGGGCTCATTTTCCAATACTAGATTTGACAGTGCTTCTCTGCTATTCATAAGGTTTTCAATGGGTAATTGTTTGGGGAGTGGGCTACCGGGTCTTTCTCCTTAGTCTATCTTAGTCTGGAAGCTCAGTTGAAACCAGTCCATCATGGGTGGCCCTGCTAGTATCTGAAATACCAGTGACATAGCTTGCAGCATCAAAGTAACAGACAAGCTTCCATAGCATGACAAGCTGACAGACGCAAGGGGGAAACTTCATACCAGCACCTAGAAAATCATTCCTTACCTAAGTAGACATGTTCCATCCAAGCAGCCTCTGGAATGCTGGCTATTTCAGGAGCCCAGCAGATCTGTGCCCATATGGCCTCTGGAATGGGCCTTGCTGTGGAGCCAGGGCACTGGGGGAAGTGGAGTTCACCCACAACATCAGGACAGAAATGGTGGAGGCTTTGTTATGTGCCCTTCATTCTCTGAAAGTTCATCTCCAGTGAGACTTATCAGATGCCCTGTCTGGAGCGGTGTCCTTCCTCACGTTGAGAATGTTCTTGGCAGGCTGCTGCATGAGGAACAATGAGATCAGCAGGGCCTTCTCCACCATCGTGGGGCCTCTGCAGAAAAACAACCCGCAATTATAAATAGATGTTATTTGTAGTTTCCATTTTCTTGCCTTCAAGGTTTTTTAGAATAATTCCTTCAGTTTGTTTTGGGTTATTCTCTGTGCATACTTCCTCTGCTGGGTGGTCAGATTTCCTCCCTTCTAAAAAGCCGTGGTGACCCTGGCTGTGAGAGGCTTGCAAATGAAAAGCTTAAAATATCAGAGATTTGTGATGGGAAGAAATGAAGGTAGAAAATACAACTGCAGGCAGACGCCATGGAAGAGGCGCCAGGCACCATTGCAGCTACACAAACCAACAGTTTGGCAGTCGTTTGAGGCCTGGGAGTTAGACAAACAATAATGACAATAACAGCAGCCATGTGACAACTAACAGCTCCTCTTGAGCACCTACTGTGTGCCAGCCCCTGTGCTGAGCGGCTCATGTGCATTAGCTCTCCAGGCTGTAGGGAGGGTGACTGCCTTGCTGTTCAGGACCCAGCAAATGGAGGAGAGGCAGTTTTGAACCCAGCCTGGCAGGCTGTTCCATCCAGGGTCTGGGTTCAAACCCACAAGATTGAAATAAAAACTCAAAAAATTCAAGTGACCGAAGCACTCTGGGTGGGGTTGTACATTTGTGTGGGAGGTGGATTTGTGGAAACTCAGGCAGAAGGCTAGGGTCATTGAGAGTGCAGCTATGGCTTTTCATGTCATCGTCTCCTGTCTGGTTCCCAGGGCCTTGGTGCTGTGCCAGGCCTGGTTGTACCTTCACAGTCCTTCCACAGTCCCTAAAGGTACGAGCGTTATTATTTCCATTTTATAGATGAAGAAACTAAGGCTCAAAGGGAATAGGTGCCCCACCTGCAGTCATACCACTAGCAAGTGCCAGAGAATAGCGGGGTCTGACCACAAAGCCCATCCCCCCAACATATTTCTGAGGGTACAGCACAGCCTCATAGACAGAAACGTTTTTGTGTAACAGTAATTTCAGGTTTGTTTTGTCAAAGTCCCCTTCCCTAGTCTGCATGCACACAAAGAAACAAAATTGCAGCATATGATTTCAGGGGTTCCTCAGCCCACTGAAACTCCTGTGTAGAGGCTACTGGGAATCTGTGGACTTCAGAATATGTGGATGATACTTTAAGAGCTTATAAATACACAGGATTCTGTTTTCTCACTGTATGGGCCATATGTTCGCATATGGATGTACATGCACTTATAAAAATACTATGCTTGCAAAAATTAATATGTTATCCCATCTGAACATTTACGAGCTAGATTTGTACTGGGTGGATTCTGCAACCAGGAATTTTAAATCTTCTCACTCTTCCCGTAGGTGATTTGTCTATTAATTTTGCCACATCCTGCGGGCTTTGTTTAATCAGAACCATTAAATAAAAACAGCAAGATTCTGTGAAATCTCTTTCAAACCTTGTGCCCATTTTGTGGCAACCAAGACTGAAGGTTTCTTTCCATCTGGTCTCTGCTCTTGTGCTGTGGCAATCTGCTATTTCCATTGCTCTTAGACCTTCACTCAGCAAATGAGGCAAAGGGAGGGAGGGAGGTCTTTGTGCCTCCAGGGAAGTTGCCCAGCTTCAAAGCCTGCCTCTGACCTTTGCTCATCTTGACCTTGGGCAGGTAACAAAACCTCTCTGAGTCTCAGTTTCTGCATCTGCAAGCGAGTGGCAATCCTAACAGGGCCTGGTGTGTATTAAATGAGGATGAAATGAAATAATATCCAAACCGAGGGCCTGGCTCCATATTGCTGGATAAAATGTGACCACTTTCTATTGGTATTCTAGCTTTGTATTAAATGAGTGATACCAATGAAAGGGGAGAAATTCAAGGAAATGCAATATATTTCTCCAAAAAATCCAATCTGATAGCAAGCAGATTTCTTCATAAAGGCTAAATCCAAGAAGCCGGAGGCCTAGTTTTGGGCCTGAATTGACCAGAAACCTCAGCATTGTGCAGAGCCTCCCTGCAGCCGCCTTGCATCTCCAGCAGCTTCTTTGTTGGGAAGTTGCCCATGACAGTGATGGCTTTTCCTCCAATTTTCCCTGCAGGTTTTAATGTAAGGATTAATAAGACAGTGTTTGTAGCCGTCTTTGAGCTTCCTGGAAGAAAGGCACTCCGGGAGGTGATAAATTCTCTGGCCTGGATAATCTACTCATGCAATATGGAACTTTGAAAGTGTGAGAAAAATCTCAAATCACTTTGACAGCATTTTAATTATAGTTGATTTGTTTGCCGCTAATAGTGAAAATGCTGTCAGCGCCATTTGAGATGTTCCTTCCCCTCAGAATGTTATATTTCATGTTTTTTTTGTCACAAGGCAACATCTTAGTTTTCAGATACAGCCAGAATAGCTCAGAGAATGTGCTGGGGCATCAAGGCAGAGGTGATAACATGGACCAACCCACCCATCCCCTCAGAATGTGTCACCATGGAGCGCATCCTCCTAACACACAGCACCCACCACTAGTCCTTTATTCGTTTCTTCTCCAAACACACAGTTAGTGATCGCTCCTCGGAGCCAGTTCCAAGCAAGTATCCTAAATCTAGCAGTGTAAAGACAAGTCCTGGCCCCGTGGTGCTTACTGTCAACTGCAGAAGATAAATCATAAACAAACACACAAGCATATTGGCCAGACCTGTCTAGATTGTAATAGCACTGAAGGAAATTAGCTGGTGAGATAGAGAAAAAGGGCATGGCATTTGAAGTAGGGTGGTCTGCGCCGGCTTCTCAGATGAGGTGACATTTGCACTTAGGCCTGAAAGATAAGACCCACCCAGTCAGGGACAAAACTCACAAAAAAGTTAGCAGGCGGAGAAAGGAGCAAGTGCAAAGGCCTGGGGAGGCAGGAAAGAGCTTGCCGTCTATGGAATGTCCTAAACATTCTATAAGAGAATCAGTGGGATGGAGGCACTGTGTGGTTGGCAAAGGTTCTGACTTCAGGAGTTGGGAGCAGACATTCTTTTGTGTAGACGCGGGTCCCATAGAATGAATATTGCATTCTTGGAGGGCATAAGGACTTTACCTTTGATATAGAAATCCCCTCACACATGGTTCTGTGTCAATCCATAAGGGCAGACTGTGACCCAGGGTAGACCTTACCCTGTTCTAAGAGCAGGCCCCCGCTTGGTGAGTCTTCCAGCACAGGTGCAGTGGGCCAGCTGAAACTCAGGTACCCTGCTGGGAAGTGTTCAACATGGTTGGAGTTAGGGACGCTAGAGACCCTCTTTCCATGTTTTCCCAGTGAGGAGAGGAAGAGATGTGACTAGGGCTTTTTCATCTCTCTCCCGAAGATTCTTAAAATTAATCCCACCGTCAAGATTCCCACACCCCAAATGTGGGTTTGGGCAAAAGAATGAAAACTTTGAAGCTGAGAAAGCCCAGAAAGCGTTGTCTAGACCAATGCTCCCCATGCAGATGTCAGAATCTGTGGAGAACAGTGAAGAGGCCCTTGAGGAACCATTTTAGAGGGAAAAAGAAGTAGGAGAAGAGATGGCTACTCTGGCTCGAGGGAAAAAATTAAAAAAAAAAAATAATAAGAGGTAGTGTTAAAGCTTTGAAAGGAATTTTTTCATTTGAGAGAGATTATGAATAATGAAATGCAAACACTGTAGTTAAGATGTCTGTTAGCTGGTTTATGTTGCCTTCCGGAAAATGAGTAATATGTTGTAAGAGGAACAGCTTTCAAGTTATCCTTCTTGCCTATCCTTGGAGTAACCCCTGAGTCTGTACCCTAAACTCCTTCACCAAACAAACACTGGAGACTCGAGGCTAGATGGAAAGCAGTTATTTATTCCCAGGGCACAAACTTCCCGGGCCGCTACTGAGCTCTTCACAAATGAACCTGACAAGGTTGAAATTTCTGAGGAGATTTACTCCTGCTGCAGCAAATCTCTAATAATAAAAAAATTCCCCCAAATGAGTCAGTCACACGGGAGGTAAATGAGACATTCTGTATGAAGTCAGCATGCCACTTGGAGTGTGCCCTTTATATAAAAAGCCCAGCCAGAAGGCCATGTGGTTAAGTGGAGTTGTCCACAGGGCACAACCAGGACCCTGGAGGGAGAGGGAGTCCAGCCACCAGACTGTGCCTCTGGTTTGCTTCTCCCTCAAGCTAAGCTGAGAGGAAAATCTAGTTTTTCTAAGAAGTTTAAGGAAGGGCTGATTATTTGCTTCACAAAAGGATTCACCAGAGGGGTCCCTTAACTAATAAGCTCAGAAAGAGAGTTGATAATACAACGGAATTATAGGAACCCTATTTCAAAAATGCACCCCCCCCCCATATACGTGTGTGTAGATATGGAAGGATGTATTTGTTGCTGGCCACATTACAAAAAGGGATTTAGGACAGAATAGCCTTTGAGCAAATTGAGGCAAGCGTGCAGTGATGGCATTTGTTGGGTAGCCTTGCCTCCTGGCTGATTTTCTTAATCCCCTAAATGACTCCACCAGTGATTAGGCAAACTGACAAAGGCTTTCCCCTTGTGAGCAACAAGCTAGTGGCATGGCACTGCCTCTTTGTCCTTCTAAAGATATTGGCAACATGAGACTGGTTTTAAAAAATTCTTTTAAATTATTTATGGAGTGCAAGCCATGACCCCAACACAATCCTAGGTATTCTGACACACTGTATCTCATTCGGTCCTCTCTTGGGTTCTGTGAGATGATTGATGATGGTGGTGATGATGAAGTTACTTCTTCATCTGCTAAATTTTAAGAGCTCATTTTTCTCAGATCTTCTACTTTGAAAAATATCTTAATGGAACAGCTTTATTATACATATATTTTTTTTTCTTTTTCTTTACTGTTTTTGGAGGTTGAACCCAGAGCCTTGCACACTTTGCAAGCTCTCTACCACTGAGCTACACCCCCCAGCCCATTTTTTTATTTTTTATTTTGAGGCAGGCTCTTTCTAAGTTATGCAGGCTGCCTCTGGCCTCGAACTCACAATCCTCCTGCCTCCACCTCCTGAGTCACTGGGATTACAGAAATGTGCCACCAAACCCAGCTCAGCTTTATTTTGTAACTGTTTGGCTTATTAAAGAAATATGGGCTTATAATAAACAATTCAGATAACAGAAGAGAACAAAGAAGCAAATAAAATTATCCTACCACCCATGTGTCTCACCATTGTTAATATTTTAGTATATAGTTTTTCAGATATTTTCTCTATGTTTATGCAAGGAAATGTATGTATATGTTTTAAAACATACTTTTTAAAAATCTGCTCTTTTAGGCTGACAGTATATCATGAACAGTTTTCCCTAAAAACAACAACAACAAAGAAATCTAGACCTGCAGCGCTATTTACCATAGCAGCAGAATATTTCATTTTATAAATATAGCAGAATTGATTCACTCACCCTGTATAGTTGGATATTTCGACATGGTACTATTTATAAACAAAGTATCTTCTCACTTTTCATATGCTTTTTTAAAAACATGCACAAAAATGCAGATACATCTTTGCACAGTAATCTGATTATTTTCCTAGGAAAAAATCTTTTTTTTTTTTTTTTTTCATGGTTCTGGGGGTTGAACCCAGGGCCTTGCGCTTGCATACTCTGCAAGCACTGGACCACTGAGCTGCACCCCCAGCCCATTTTTTTACTTTTTGAGACAGGGTCTCTCTAAGTTACGCAGACTACCTCTGGTCTCAAACTTGCCATCCTCCTGTCTCTGCCTCCCAAGCCACTGGGATTACAGGCGTGTGCCACCGCGCCCAGCCTTTCCTAGGAAAAATTCTAACAGAAGAACTTCCGGATTAAAGGGTATGAGCATATTAACTTTTGTCACATTTTGCCAAAAATGCCTTCCAAAATGTCTGAACAGATTTACATCCTCATGTATATGGTGCCTGTGTGAATTTGCCCTCTCTCTCTTAGAGCAAGTGACTTCTACTCCATGCCCAGCCTTTGCCTCTGAAATGAGTGTAGGAATAACACAAACCAGGTTAACTTTGCTAAGCACATACTGAATGTCAGGCATGTCATTACCATTTGTATAGATTAGATTCATTCATGTAAATTTCAGAGCCATCCTAAGAGAAAGGTCTTAATATCCCTATTTTACCTTTATTTGCCCCATTTCTGTGGCTCAGAGAGGTTCTGTAACTTGCCTGAGAGCATTCAGCTAAACAGTGGTCAAGCTGAAATTCAAACCCAGCCCGTCCTAGTGCTGGGACTGGGAGTTTTGTGCCCAGGACCCTGCATTCCCTCCTCAGGGTGAGCTGGGGAAGCTTGATGGATAAACAGGAACCACGGGGCTTCTCAGCCCTGTGTGCCCACTGCTGGGGCCTCATTGCTCAGCTGCTTGTGACTGTCAGACAGCACCCATCTCAGGGTAGAAATAGCAGTGAGGGTTTTCCAGAAGGTCTCGGGGGTTTCCTCTGAGAACAAACTAAGTGTGTTTTCACTTTTGCTTTAGAAGTGAGGAAGCCTGCTTTCAAAGTCAGCACCATCTCTCACCCCCAAATCCCAGACCTGAGCAGATCTCCCCATTCCTGAGGCCCTCTCAGGCCAAGTCTCCAGAGTTCCTGGGGAAGCTGCTGCCTCACCATCTCGACCTCTCCGGACTGGTCCAGCCTCAGCTGGCCTTGTGGCTGCAGGAGCCCAGCCCTCTGGGGTCTCAGAATGAACTAGTCCTGGTGCGCTCTGCATGCTTCCTTCACAGGCCTATTTATTTGGAAGTGGCCGAGCAACCTGAAATATGGCTCCCAGGGGCTGCTGTGAGGCGTCAAGCCTTTCCGGCTCAAGAACTGGCACTTCTGCCGGCAGCCAGCTCTCAGGGCTGTGTGGCAGGAGCCGGGGGCCGGGGGCCGGGCGGGGGGGGGGGCCCTTCCCAAGGAGGACCACATGGTCAGCCCCTCTCTTTACCTGCAAGGACGAGATTTCTTTTGTGTTGTTTTAATAGGTTAATGCAAAATAAATAAGCAGAGAGGGAGGGAGGGAAATGGATGGGTTTTCGCAAATAATAGCACAGTGGCCAGCAATTTGAAGGAAGCCTGCGGAGAAGAGTTTCCCACCTTGGCAGTTATGACAAAAGGATCAACGGGGAGCCTAGGAAGTGCAGGCAGGGCACAGTGAGGATTGCCAGAGCTTGAACTGCAGCTGGAAAACCTGTGTCTGTCATGATGAAGTGCGACTGTAGGTGTGGACCAGCCACGAACCTGGCCGAAGAAGTCTTTGAGCCGTCTTCCCACAACACTAGGCCAGTTTGACTCCTTGAAAGGAGCAAAGACCTCAGATTGGGGAGGGCAGCCCACCTCACCTCTTGCTGAGGCTAATATTCATGTGCACATAGAAATTGGGTCCCTTAAGATTTACCCCTGCTTTTGGAGAGAGGTTTTTATTGCCTTATCAGATATATTGCTGATTCCTTTTTTAAAATTATTTTTTTATTTTTATTATTTTTTTTTTTTTTGCAGTTACTTAGGGGCTGAACTCAGGGCCTCGTGCATCCTTTACAAGCATTCCACTGCTGAGCTGCACCCCTAGCCCCTTTTAAATTTTTTTTTACCTTGAGACAGAGTCTTGCTAAGTTATTCAGGCTGCCTCTGGCCTCAAATTTGTGATCCTCCTGCCTCTGCTTCCCGAGGCACTGGGATTATAGTCATGCACTACAGCACATGGCTTTTTAAAGCGTATTGTCGTCTAGACACTATTGACGTGAACTTGGCAGAATCATCTTGAGGAGGGTGGTGGCCCATGGATGGGGAATTTTTGTCAACCTCAGTTAAAAATAAGAGGGGTTGGGGATATAGCTCAGTTGGTAGAGCACTTGTCTAGCATATGTGAGGCCCTGAGTTTGATTCTTAGCACCATAAAGCAAAACAAATAAAATTAAAAAATAAAAATAAAAAAGAAGAGAGGGTGACCCAGGAGAAAAATGAAATGGAGTTGGGGTGGGGGGAGACAAGAAAATAAATCCCTCTGAAACATCCCCAAGTGGGCCTGGTACAGTGCCTACCCCCCGGTTTTTTGTTTTTTGTTTTTCATTTCATCTCCATTCCAACCTTCGGGAGTGGAATTTTTTCTCTTCATCTTACAGATGAACACCACGATGCTCAAAGGTTTTAAGTACTTTGCACAGATGCAGAGCTAAGGAGAGAGTAGAGTCACAAAGATCATAATGGAAATAGAAAGTGTGCTACCGAAAGAAGAAAACAGTATTTGTTTTGAGATCTTTGATGGAATGATGTTATTGCTCTATGTACACAAAAGATAAGCCTCCGCCCTTGCACTCATTCACTGTCTGGCATTAACAAAGCAACTTCCGGTATCTGTGTTTGCAAAGGTGCCCTTTGTTTATCACACTGAAACACCTGAATTTCTATAAATGGACAGAGAGCTGGAAGAGGACAATGGTCCTGCCCATCTCCTCACATTGATCTTTTTGTCATCCCCACCTAGGTATGACTTCATTGAGATTCGGGATGGGGACAGTGAGTCTGCAGACCTCCTGGGCAAGCACTGTGGGAACATCGCCCCGCCCACCATCATCTCCTCTGGCTCCATGCTCTACATCAAGTTCACCTCTGACTACGCCCGGCAGGGGGCAGGCTTCTCCCTACGTTATGAGATCTTTAAGACAGGTCAGTGTGCTCTGGGTGGAGGCCGGAGATGGGCCTCTTAGAGAAGGTGAGACGCAGAGGGGGAGAGGTTCAAGGTGTACCTGGAGACACTCCGAGGTGAAAAGCCAGGTCAGGCTGTCATCCAATATGAGGGGAGGACCAAGCACCAGCAGAGTTGTTGTCAGGTGCTGCCGAGTTGGTATCCAACTCATAGGGCCCCTACGTACAACAAGCAAAACACTATTGTCAGTGCTTCTCTGCTATTCGTAGGCTTTTCAATGGCGGATTGATCTTCAGGAGTGGGGTGCCGGGTCCTTCTCCCAAGCCTACAGTATCTCGTGTTCCCAGGCAGTCTCCCATCCAAGTACTAACCAGGCCCCACCCTGCTTAGCTTCTGAGATCTGACGGGATCAAAGGCTACAGTGCTATGGCTGCAGGCAGAGTAGGGGCCCCAAAGAAATGGGGAAACTTTTTCTTGAAAAAACTGATTTTTAAAGCCAGGTGTGATGACACACGCCTGTAATCCCAGCACTCTGGAAGCTGAAGCAGGGAGATTGACCCAAGTTCAATGCCAGTCTTGTCTACATAGACAGTTCCAGGTCAGCATGGGCTATATAGTAAGATCATCTCTCAAAAAACAAAAACAAAACTAAACAGAACAAAACAAAAAGCCAGGCACAGTGGTGTGTGCCTGCATTGCCAGCAACTTGAGAGGTTAAGGCAAGAGGCTCACAAGTTTAAGGCCAGAGGCAGCCTGTATAATTTAGGGAGGCCCTGTCTTAGAAATTAAACAAACAAAAAGTGAGCCAGGGGTACAGCTGAGCGTCAGAGCTCTTACAAAAGCATGAGTGAGGCCCTGGGTTCAACTCCCTGGTACTGAAAAAAAGAAAAAACTGATTTTTGTGTTTTTAAAATAAAACTAATCTTCATAGGAAAAACAACTTGGTTGAACTTCCAGTTACTTCATTGTTTAATGTTGCCTGTATTTAGAATTAAATGGGGCTGAAGGATATAAGCCTTTCATTGTTTAAGATTCCTAAAGATCTCATCAGGATCCCCCAAATGGGGTCATATGTAGTTTTGAAATTAAAATATATTGTTGTTTTTGTTACACACCATGCAGTTACAGCAACTCTCCCTCATAGGGTTTTCAATGGCTAATTGTTTTGGGATTGCTTCCAGAGTGGGTTGTCATGTCCTTCTCCTGAACTTGGGTCCTCAGAGAGTGCAGAGCAGCGCTCTGCCAACTGAGCTAGAGCCCAGCCCCCAATTTAAATATAGCCCCTGGCAATTCCCCTTGGCAACCTGTTTTACCACCTCTACCCACTGAACCCCTGCTTCCCAAATGCCGGTGAAACAGCAATCAAGAAGATAGTAGAAAAAGAAGCAGAAAGCATTGTCTGTCAAGTGGACAGCTTGCTTCCATCAGGCCCTTGTTTGGCTCCTTTATGTCCTGAGAATGTGTGAAGTGCTTGTTTCCGTGCCTGGGTGGAGCAGACTCTCATTCACAGGATGCTCCTTCACCATCCACATATTCGCTCCCCAAGGAGTATGCCCATCTCTCAGATGTTTGCTGCTCACTATCTTGAGCCTCTGGGAGGCATATCCTCCAGTTTTCCTCCCCCTCCCACCTCACTCCCCATCTCAGAGGCTCCCACTCCATCTCTGAGTGTCTCCCTTCTCCAGCAGCCTAAGTTTTACAGCTCACAGATGGAGTCTGGTTCCAGGGGAAGCTGCTAGCCCTGTCCTTAAGAGGCCCAAGTCCTGAGCCTGTTCAGTTCAGTGTGAGGGGAACTATCCATATATATTTTCTTTTTCATTGAACAGTTCCTGAAAGGAAGTGGTAGCTATTGAAAGCACTTTTTATATCCACTCTGCCTAAATATTTGTTGGATTTGTCTTCCCCGATGGTGGAATCAAATGAAGGGGAGGGGCCAGGAGAATTGCCTTGAGCCACAGTGGGAATCCAGGCTGTAACAGGGTACAGAGCCCCAGATGGTTCATCTGCTACAGATTTTTGTGCTTCTGGCCACAGTGAGGTCATAGGGAGTGACGATCCGTGTGTCTGGGGCTCAGGGCTGGTGTGAGACCCCTACATAACTTGATCTGTGTCCCCTTGAGTCCTGTGCAAGCTTCAGATAAGGAACTAGCTCTGGTGAACATCCTCCGCTAGGAGCAGTGGGGAAAGAGATGAGAGCAGGAAGCAAACAGGTATTTGTCCTCTGCTAGTGGAGGAGAGGGGCTCAGGTTTAGCTCAGTTGGTAGAGTGCTACTTCATACTCTTGAGGACCTGGGTTTGATCCTCAGCACCACAAAAAAGGGAGACAGACATGGCAATCCACTCCTGAAGCAATCCCAAAACAATCAGCCATTCATTGTAAACACCGCAAGGGTTGCTATGAGTCCAACCCAACTCGACGGCACCTAACGAAGGTGACGAGTGGAGGAGATTGGTTTGTAAACCTTCACCGCATAGCAGACTCACAGTTGATATTGTTAGATGAATATGTGTGCAAATTGAAAGGAAAACTGTACTATGAGCTGGTGCTAAGGGAAGGTATAATTAACATGCTGTGGTTATGAAAATGAGAGAACAATTGAGGGCCTCTGGAGTTGATCAGATAGCATAGTCCCTAGTGCTGAAACCACCTCTCAGTTCCACTATCCTGACCATGAAAGGCAAAGAGCCCATGCAAGAACTTCCGGGGAGTGATCAGGACTGCTAAAGCTCATCTCTGGCCTCCTGCCTCCCAGCTGTGTATTTCACAAGGCACGATGCCACATATTCCAGAAAGCCACAGAAGAAGGGAATGTCAACTCTATCCATCATGCAAATTTGAAAGGAGGGTATTAAAAGATAGAACACACAAGAGGGTATCACAATGCAGCGGCGGCTGTTTTGATGACAGGCTGAAGGAGAATTTTGAATGAGCCCGCAAGTCTGTGAAAACTCTAGAAACAATGGGGCCAGGGCAGGAAGGTAGGCGGCTTGGGCCTGGAGCAGCGGGGCAGCCTGCTTTAAGAACTGAGGTTGCTTCTGGAAGAGACTGCTACTGCGAGTGACAGTCCTGTCAACAGCCACACTCCTGGGAGTGTGTGAGAGAAGATGAGAGGGCAGGAGCCTCCTCAGGGCCACTCGGAGCTGCCATTGAGCCCATCCGGAAGAGCAGCTCTCAGCTTGAACGTCAATCTGATCTAAACCCATGAATGTACAAGGCAGCAAATTCAAAACTGAGACATTTAGGAAGGGGCGAGTTCTTCCAGGAGCCACATCTCCTACCCATATTTCCCCAGTTGCAGTCCTGAGAGAAAACACACAAAGTTGACGTCATCCAAAGAACATGAAAGAAATGGGTGGACAAGCTGAAGAACTCCAAACAAACACAGCTATGTTTGCTAGTCGGATTCATAAAAAGAAAGAAGGGGGAAACTGTAAACACAGATAGGCAAACAGCGCTACAGAGGGCTCTGGAAGCCTTTCTTTCTCCAGGCTTTGCTGCAGAATGGCACTGAGAGACATAAACCCACAATATGAGGACAGACACGGGGCATGTGGCCAGAGTGGAAGTGTCATGTCTGCCCCGAATAAAGTTTAAAAGATTCTATATATTATCAGACCATTCACCAGTAAAAGGGTAAGCCAAACAACCCACAAGTTTAAAAGATCTCACCTCACCACATCCTGAGCAGAACAGAGAAAGGAATTTTTTTTTTTTTTTTTCAGTCCTGGGGGTTGAACCCAGGGCCTCGCATTTGCATGCTTTGCAAGTGCTGAAACACTGAGCTGCACCCCAGCCCTTTTTTTTTTTTTTTTTTTTTTTTTTTTTTTTTTTTTTTTACTTTTTTGAGACAAGGTCTCGCTAAGTTATGAAAACTACCTCTGGTCTCCAACTTGCCATCCTCCTGCCTCCGCCTCCCAAGCTGCTGGAATTATAGGCATGCGCCACTGTGCCCAGTGCTAGAAAGGAATTTTAAAGTAACTGGAAAAGTAACACCAGAAACAGAATCAGTGGAGAATGTGTTGTGGCATTTTGTTTCTGATGTTCCTGTGGGCAAAGTGAAAGATCAAGTTTTCTCTCCTGGTGCCTGCTGGCATTTCTGAAAGTGAAATTCTGAGGTCATTCACAGATAGAGGAAACCTATAGTGCCACTCCCCCCTCCCACCGTCCCTGATTTAAGGACCTGAATGCACTGTCTGTGTCCAAGCCAAGCTCAACTTTGGATAAGTCTGTTATGTTTTACTCTCTTTACATGTATAGATTCTTCTACTTGCAAAGTTATTATAAAATATACAGCGGGAAAACGTGGGGTGGACATTTTTCATGCCAGTGTCTTTTATTACAAAATCATTCGCTGCAACCCGCACCTCCAGCTTCTCTGGACAGTGTTAACAGGGAGTGGATTTGAATATTTGTTGATTTTTATCCTTTTAACATATCACAGAAAAGGACCTTAGGTTAGTCAGACTTCTGCGAGACTCAGCTTTTACCTCCTCTTCTGGGATCTTCTCTTCCTGGCCTCACATATTCAGTGGCCTCTCTTATGCTTCCACCATGGTACAATTAGAGACAAATACAGAGTTTTAATGCCTGCAGCTATAGCCCTGTGGCATCCGATCCCATCAGATCTCGGAAGCTAAGGAGGGTTGGGCCTGGTTAGTACCTGGATGGGAGACCATCTGGGAACACCAGAAGCTGTAGGCTTGGGAGAAGGACCTGGCAACCCTCTTCCAAAAATCAATCTGCCATTGAAAACCCTATGAACAGCAGAGAAGCACTGACAATAGTGTTTCCCCTGTTGTACAGAGGGTTGATATGAGTCAGATAGGGCTGGGATTTAGCTCAGTTGGTAGAGCACTGTGCTACAGTCTCTGAGGTCCTGAGTTCAGTTCCCAGCACCACAAAAATGGGAGAAGGACCTGGCAATCCACTCCCAAGGCAATCCTGAAACAGTCAGCCACTGAAAACCCTATGAGGGTCGCTGTGAGTCAGATACTGACTCGATGGCACCTAACAACAACAACAACACAGTTTTAATAGACAGGTTTGATTTTTCTGCATAAAAAAAAAAATGGAAAAGAGTTTTCCCACTTCACTCAAAATAAGCCAGATAATATGTCCATGTCTAGCCCTAAATCAGACATGCACTTTTTTTTTTTTCAGCCTTAAGTACCTAAGGCCGAAAAATTCCATCCAGTTTCCTAAGGTTGACAATTTCTTTCCAGTTAAATGCAGGACTTCAGGACTCTGGGAACTGTGGAGAGTTTAGAATCTCACATTGTCCAAGCCTGTCTTGGACTCACTAGATGTCCATTGTGGAGGCATGTGTCCCCCACTGATGAGGGGGCCAAAGATTCCACCTAAATTCCCTACTCCCAGGGGGGTGAAGATTCTCCTTTCCTTCTAAGCAAATGACAATAGAACAAACTCTAGGAAGGAATGTCAGGATGCCTCTTTGAGCTCCCAAGACTGTTGTGAATAGACAGTTCATTTCCACCCAGCCCTGTGAGGTTCCCTAAGTGGCCCATATGAAGAAGGCTGCCAGGCAGGCTTAAACTCTAACCTTTTCAAAATTCCTCTTGGCCCCCTGAAGACCTGCCAGCTGGCTTGGCTTTGCCAAATTGCATCATCTGGGGCCACTGAGGAGTTTGAGGGCTGGCAGTAAACAAAGCTGGGGGGAGGCCACCTCCGCTCATGGCTCTGGCCTAGCTGCCCCCTCCCAGCTCTGGGCTTGCCATGCCATGACTCTGAATGATGGAGCACAGAGCATCCAAGATGTGACACTTCAAGCTTCTAAAGAACCGGTGAAGGTTAGCTCTAGTTCATGTGTCCACAGTTCCCACGCTGCCAAGACCTAGCCCTGGGGGAAGAGAGGAGGTGATGGATGGGTAGGTAGTGATATGGGAATTTCCTATCCTGCCTGGGTGAGAGAAAGTTGTGGGGCTCTTCCTCCTCTTATTTGCCTGGTACCTTTGCCTGGTCAGACATTTGCAGCTTTCCAGAAAGCCATCATCAGTAAAGAGGCTTGCACAGGGGCCTGCTACAAGAACCGTAGATAAAGACATCGCTGCGGGCTAAGATCAGCATATTGACATCACATAGTTATATTTCAATGTGATCCCTGGAGGACGCTTCCTGCCCATAAACACCTGGTTTATTGAGTATTTCTATGTTGTTGGTTTTTTTTTCCTTTGTGCTTAGAGCATCTATTATCCTCTTCATAAATCCTGCTTCCTTTTCTTATTTTAAAATCCAAACATAGCAAATGAAATCAATTGTAATTGTCCATCATTTACACCCACTGCATTAACTTGCGCTCGTTCCTGCTCTAGATGTATTGAATCCATCGGCCTGGCTCTCAGGCCTCTCAGGATCCATCTGCGGTTCTGCCCTGGCAAATGGTGTCTGGGTTAAAGCGCATTGAGGCCTCTTTTAATAGGACTCCACCTAGAGGCATTAGGAGAGGTGGTGGCTGTAATCCTCTTAGCTCCTGCTGCAGTCCAGGCTTGGGCCAGGCTGTGAATATGTGCCGCATTTAATCTGAATGCTCCCACGTGTCCCCAGAAAGCAGACACAGGCGCTTAGGAGAGAAACAAGCCCATCCCTGCCTCAAAGGAACCAAAAGCCTTCCAAATGTCAATACACTGCTGCATTTTTCCAAACTTGCTGCTGGAGCGGCCTTTAACATCCCCAACGCCCTGCTGTGATCCACCGGCTAAAAACGCCGATTGTTAATTGTCTGAGCACTACAGAACAGCTCGTTTTAATATAGTCATGACATGAATGAGACCCAAGCTCCCCTTTGCCCCTCCCCTGAGGCACCTTGGGTATCCGAGGGAGAAGGGGCACTTAGTTGGCTGGGGTACAATAGGGGCTAGTGTTGAGGTCAGCAGTAAATAAGGGGTGACATTGTTTTCCCTGCTGGCAACCAGCAAGCCTTCCTTAAGGATTGAAATAACTTACATTTCTGGAGTGAGCAGCTGAGTAATTGAGAAAGAAGACTCTGTTCCTCTTTTCAAGGGAAACTCTCTCCCTCTCCTTCCCTTCTCTGTCTCTCTCTCTCTCTCTCTCTCTCTCTCTCTGCCTCTCTGTCTGTCTGTCTGTCTCTCTCTCTCTCTCTCTCTCTCTCTCTCTCACACACACACACACACACACACATACACACACACTCACTCTTCACTCCCCTGATTCTTCAATGGCTACTTTTACTGTAATACATAAAGCAAGTCCACTGTGCCCCTCTAATCTCTGTCCCAAAGAGGGGCTGGCTTGAGGGCTGAACAGCGCATGGGAAGAGCATGTTGCTCCAAGGGCCACTTGATTAAAAACAAAAACCTAGTGAGTTGGGAGATTTGGACCCAAACATTTATATAAGCCATGTGGTCGAGGCAGCAAAGAAAGGCTTCTTCTTCCTAATGCTATCGTTTGCTTTGACACCCAGGCTCTGAAGATTGTTCAAAAAACTTCACAAGCCCCAATGGGACCATCGAATCCCCTGGGTTTCCCGAGAAGTACCCACACAACTTGGACTGTACCTTTACCATCCTGGCCAGACCCAGGATGGAGATCATCCTGCAGTTCCTCACCTTCGACCTGGAGCATGACCCTTTGCAGGTGGGAGAGGGTGACTGCAAATATGACTGGCTGGACATCTGGGATGGCATTCCACATGGTGAGTGATGTTGCTGTCACTGTTTGTCAGTGGCATAGCCCTTGCCTGTGAATTGCTTTAGTAACGAGAAATAGAGAGAACAAAGACTTCAGAGCTCCTTAGAGTTCTTATGAGACCTGTCACGACTTTCTTTCCTCCTTCATCCAAGATAGTACAAGAGAAATTACAGAAATGCAGTCTACTTTCTTGGAGAGAGTTCCCTTAGAGGAGGATAGGAAACTGATTAGGTACTTCAGAGAAGATGACAAAGCTATCAGTGATGTTCTTTTCCACACCACGTTGTTAGGATAGAGAGTGTCAAGATAGCCAAACTCTGTGACCAAATAGAGCCAGAATGATTGGACTGAAGTCCTAGCTCTGCTGTACAACCTTGGCAAGTAACTTAACCTCTCTGTGTCTTAGCCATATAATGATGCTATCACCATCATCATTGTTACTATAATTTTACCATTTTTGATATAGTCATAGATGTTGAAAAGGTACATTGCTGAGAGCCAAGAGGAACCTGTATTTCTCTGGTGAAGATCAGCCTAGATTTTTGGGTATAGTCCGTATTGGAAAGGAAACAGTCTTTCACTTTTGTAGTTGTTCTAAGTATTTTCCAATATAAAGGAGACTTGATGGCTAAGTAAGAATAATTTCATCTCCTGGGAAAATGGAAGATTTAGTGAGGGTTTGAGGCTCAGCTCTGCTATTTCCTAGCAGTATGAATAAGGAAGCATCACATGACCCCCCGGAATCTCAACATCTTCTTCTGTAGAACAAATGTTGTAATGATACCTTTCTGGCCCATCTCCCAGGGCTGAGAGAACAGAATGAAGCCAGCTCAGTGAAAGTACTTTTTAACATGCAGGAAAAACGTTAGACCTTGTTCTTAAAGTGCATCTTTGGTTTTTATGTCGAGGCTTCCACAGTGATCCTCCACCTGTAACGGTGGGAGGGAGGATGTTTTGCAATCCGCCTTTGAAATTTCCTTTCCTCTGACCTCTCTTTGTCTTCTGTGTCCAGTTGGCCCCCTGATTGGCAAGTACTGTGGAACCAAGACACCCTCTGAACTCCGCTCGTCAACCGGGATCCTCTCCCTGACCTTTCACACGGACATGGCGGTGGCCAAGGACGGCTTCTCTGCCCGGTACTACCTAGTCCAGCAAGAGCCACTAGAGAGTGAGTTGGCCATTTGGGAGCCCCTGCCCTGTCCTCCCATTGGGGCTGGGAGTGGGCCCAGGTGAAGGGCTGACCTCTATGAGGGAACACTGGCAAATACAACAGAGTTCGTGGTGGCGTCTGAGATGGAGGAGTGGGAGCCACATCTTCTTACCCGACAGAGAGTAATGAGAAAAGAACCAAGGTCCATCTGGGTGCTCATTTCTAAGAAAAAATTTATACCAAGAATGAGCTCTTCCCAGGGAGAATCACAGGCCCATCTCAAGCCTTAACACCTTCATCTGTGACTAGAAAGGAGGATAGTTAGGATGATCTAGGTAAAGTCTAACATTTTTGAGACTGGCGCCATTTTCCTCCCTGCCCTAAACCTCAGAGGACATTGTCACAAAACAGAGCCATTGTAAGCCTCTCTCTCTTGTACATGTATCTTGATATTAGACTTCTCTGGCCTTGGGTTGGGTCTCCCTGGCTAGACTATACAACTGCTTGGACTTGCACCTTACACTCCCAAGAAATGCAGCTCTTGGAGCATCTCCTCTGTGCTAGGCACCGTGCACAGCATTGAAAAGGGCTGCTCTGGTCCCAGCTGTCATGGAACCCGCAGTCCAGACCCTAAGTCTCTGACCCTGATCTCCATCGTCAAACCAGCTGCTCTTGGGTCTGGGCTTCAGATGTGCTGCCATGTCTACTTAGAAACCCAAGTGATCTCTTTCAGGAAGAAAGAAGCCCTTTAAGAATGATGAGAACTGAGGAAATCCTACCACAGCTGTAGACAGCTCACTACCTGTGTAAATACAGACACAGCAGCCTGGCCTGCCAAAATGTCCTTGAGTTTTGCTTTTGGTTTTTCATCAAAGAGCTGATGAAGATTGCATGACAAAGAAACAGTATGGCAAGCTGTAGCCAGTTCTGCAAATGGCCAGTGCAGTCACAGAGCTAAAGAACAGGTGTGATACCTAAAAAAAGATCACTGGCCTTTATCAAACACATGCATATGCAAATGTATCCA
Source organism: Pedetes capensis (assembly GCA_007922755.1). NCBI lineage: Eukaryota > Metazoa > Chordata > Mammalia > Rodentia > Pedetidae > Pedetes > Pedetes capensis. Next base: position 28,720 of record VMDO01001508.1, read on the forward strand.
TCAGTGTCCACAGCATCCATGAGAAGGATAGCAATTTAGCTGATGGCACTAGGCCAGATTAAGCAACTTCTAAGTTTGCCCTGACAGGTGGTACAGGGGCACATAGTGTGACATGCATGTGCTCACAGAGAGGTCTCCCAAAGACAGGTATTTGTGCTTTGTAATGTCTCTCTTCTGTGCCAGAACTCACAAGGCAGTTGGGTGAAAAAGAAGGAGATGCAAAAATACCTCCTGGGTGTGTATTAATAAAGCAGGCTTCCCACGACGGATCAGCCCACCCAGAGTGCCACGAGTCTAGTTCCTGTTCACCTGTATCGCAGTACTGGGGCAGCTGGCATCAGAAAGCATCCGTAGCCTGCAGCAATAACAATTCTTGTGTTTTCAATGGTTATTTATAATTTGTATGATGATTCTTATTTACCTATCACCTAATTTCTTTTAGGTCCAATTTTTTCAGACCCAGAGGGGTTGTCAAGCTCTGTGACTTGGTGTTGTTGTTTTTAAAATGTGAGCATATAGTTAGAGTCTTTAAGATGAGGGAGTGCCTGTAAGGACTTGTCCCTAAAAGGGTGCGGTGTTTGGGGGGCTCCACAGGTTTTGGGTTGAGATGCCTAACTCTGCCCTTGACCATCTCTACTCCCCAGACTTTCAGTGCAATGTCCCTCTGGGAATGGAGTCTGGCAGGATTGCTAACGAACAGATCAGTGCCTCATCTTCCTACTCTGATGGGAGATGGACCCCTCAACAAAGCCGGCTCCATGGCGATGACAATGGCTGGACCCCCAACTTGGATTCCAACAAGGAATATCTCCAGGTACTTACTCAGATACCAGGGAGTGTGCAGAGGGTGTGTGTATTGATGGGCCAGTGGTGTGGCCCCTCAGTGAGAAAGGACAAGGGACACAAACAAAATAAACAGCCCATCTGAGAACTTCATTTGTCCACACAAGTATGTCTACCAGACTGGGGGTTAGGTCAGTTGGTAGAGTGCTGCTCTATACTCTCTGAGGACCCGGGTTCAGTCCCCAACACTGGAAAAACAGGAGTAGGAAGGGGCACTCCACTCCCAAAGCAATCTTGAAACCATCAGCCATTGAAAACTGTGTGAGGGTCACTGAGTCAGACCCAACTCAATGACACCTAACAACAACAAACAATATGTATACCAGGCACAGAAAGACTGTGCCAGCACTGTGCTCTGTGCTGGTATATATAAACTGATGGGTAAGAGGGAGCCTATCTTTGCCCTTGGGGAGATTGATGGGCTTGAGAGAAGTTGTTTGGCCAGAATGCTGTTTGCCCTATTAGAATCCAAGGAACATTTTAGAAATAGTTCCAGATAACCGGGCACGGTGGTACATGCCTATAATCCCAGCAGCTGGGGAGATGGAGGCAGGAAGATCACAAGTTTGAGACCAGACGCAGTCCTCATAACTTAGCGAGACCCTGTCTCAAAAAAGTAAAAAAATGGGCTGGAGGTGCAGCTCAGTGGTCCAGTACTTGCAAAGCATGCAAGCACAAGGCCCTGGGTTCAATCCCCAGTACTGCAAAAAAAAGAAAAAAGAAAAAAAAAAAAAAGAAAAAAAGAAAGAAAGAAAAGGAAAATAGTTCTGGATCTACACCCCTCTTGGCACAGAGGAGGAATCAGAGATGTGGGGGATCATTTCCCTAAAAGCAGGTTTGTTGGGTTCTAGCTGAATATGATAACTTCTTCTGATCTTTGCTATTTGGAGGGAACCCTGCCAGGAAGGTTTTACACATAGCTATCAGAAGAACACATGGGGAAATGTCACTACAGGGAACGAAGCTCAAGTTGCCCAGATGCTCTGCTGCATCTTTCCAGACTATTGTTTGCTTTCTTCCTGAACAAGTCTTGCAGTTCATGTTGAGTAATCGTCCCGCACAGCAGACTGGTCCAGTTCTTATCCCCTGGGAAGAAGTAAACAGGGGAAGAGCAAGCTGCTAGTTCCAAACCAGAGCAACGCCTGCTTTTATGACACCCACAGACAGCCTTGTGACCCATTGACAAGCCTGTCCTAGCTCTGATGTGACCATGGTGACCTTTGCTCTAAGACAGACACTGCAGAGCAGACAACAGGAAAGGGAGAGAGTCCTCTTAGAAACTCCAGGGAGCCCACAGAGGTTCTAACAGCACAACCCTAAGGCCATTTGTCACTGTCTCTCCTCTCAGTCTCTCCACAAATCCTTTCATCTTGCAAAACTTCCAAAATGTTCTCCTTTGTAATTGGTAGTACACTGGCTGTGCTTCTTATTTTTGGTCCTCAGTCATGTGCTTTTTATTACTGCTCTCCACCTGTTTCTCATACCCATGGGTGGTACTGCACGTTTCTTTCAAATGTTTCATAATGCTGTGCACGTCTTAGGTAGCCAATGAGTGCTTGCTGAATTAAATTTTACCAGTGTGTACAGGTTAAATTTTGGTCTCTTGGAGACTGCCATTGAGAAACACGATGGCCAGCAAAGAAACAGCATCCAGCAATTTCCAAATGGGTTTGGCATTGTGATAGGGGGTGAGTACCTCGAAATGTTCCATCCTCCTTGTGGAGCAAAAGGTCAGGATTTGGTGCATAAGCCTAATTGCCTGGGCAGACTCTGCATGCCCTTTGACCCCTTGGTGACCTGAGCAACTGAAGACACAATGGAGTGAGGGAGTGTGGGGAGGAGAGACAGCTATGAGCTGTGACTTTTGCAACCAGGGCATGGCAAGTGAATTGGACTGAATTGGGCTGGATTGGAGTGAAGTGGATTTATCTATTCATTGCTCCTTTAAGACAGCATCTGCCTGTGTACTCTGAGGCAGACCATGGTTAAATAAAGAGGAGTCATAATTCTAGGTGTTTAATAATTTGGAGAAAGTGAATATTGTTCATTCAGATTTGCAAAACAGAGGAAAAAGAAGAAAATCAAGCTCTATTTTCAAAGTGTCTGATCTAGTGTCAAGTTGTTGTTGTAAGGTGCCGTTGAGTCATGTCCGACTCATAGCGACCCTTTAAGGTTTTCAATGGCTGATTGTTTCTGGATTGCCTTGGAAGTGGGTTGCCACATCCTTCTCCATTTTTGGGGTGCTGAGAATCGAACTCCAGACCTCAGAGACTGCAGAGCAGTGCTCTACCAACTGAGCTAAATCCCAGTTGACTTTAATTGTCCAGTAGAATTGCAAACTGATGCTAATTACAGATATGTCTCAGGAAACACAGACCAGGATTGTGAGCTAAATATGACAACTGTGTCCTTTGCAGGAAAAGCCAGATGTTCTTGAGAGCTGTGTTGGGACTGGTGGTCCCCTTACTCTTCATTCTTTCTTCCCCAGGTGGACCTACGCTTTCTAACCTTGCTCACGGCCATTGCAACACAGGGAGCAATTTCCAGAGAAACCCAGAATGGCTACTATGTCAAATCCTACAAGCTGGAGGTCAGCACTAATGGTGAAGACTGGATGGTATACCGGCATGGAAAAAACCACAAGGTAAATCTGCTTTTCCACCTCAAAGGCACCGTGCAGGGTGCAGGAGGGGTAGGATAAGAGGAGCTTCTGGTGAACCCCACATCAGGGAAAAGACCTTGCTTAGTAAGGCTCAAATAATTGATGGAGGCAAAAGACATGCTGGCCCTGAAAATCTTCCTTCTTATGCTAAAATGATTGGAAAACACCATTTCCCTGGTAGCCTGGCTGCTGCTGTATCTTGCACAGTAGAGAGAGGGGGGGGGAGCGTGCACTTGCAGAGTGTCCTCTGACTGCAAATGAAGGAGAAAATGCATTCCCCATCCGTGTCTCCCCACACAGGATTCATTGAGCATTTATGGCCTGAGTCCCTTCCACATGCTGGGTTAACAATCACAAAACCACATGAAACTGCAGTTCAGGAGTTACCGACGTCTGGAAATGAAAGGACACAAATCCTGGGAGGGAATCACAATGTCCCAGAGAAGAAAAAGGACAATAAATAATGAGGAGAAATTCCGTTTGTCCCGGATGGGATCTGACCTGGCAATCATGCTTAGCAGCGAGGCATTGAGTCCTCTCGGCTGGTGCCTTCAGTGTCTGAGGCTTCCAGACGCGTGGTCCATGTGGGTGATGTGGGGCTTTTGTTGAACGTAGGGATGAGTGTCTGGCACTCGGCTTTCTTAAAACACATGGCATTCTGGCTCTGCAGCTGGCGATGTACTGGGTGCACATTTGGCATATGGAGGGCTCATTGGAAACAGCCTGTCTCACCTGGGTAGGGGCAGGGGGCTCTGTGATGGGAGCGCAGGTGGCGGTGGCCCCTGCAGACTGTAGATGACTGTCTGGTCAGGAAGGCAAGAGTGACGTTCTGGGGATTCCCACAGGCTGCTCATCCTTCCCAGGAAGGGAGTCGGGAATCAGGAGCGAGGAGAAGGGTCTCTCCTCTTTAATGCTATGGTTCCACCCAGGCTCTAGTCTGTCAGGTTGTAAATTATCAAAATAAGGCACCTGTAGCCAAAGAACTTTTCCAAAAGCAAATCTCACCTCCTGTCACTGCCTCAAGGTGGCTTGCATTACAACTGTGCATACAACTGGAAGCCTTGGACCCAGAAAATCCTGCCCTATAATGTTGGCAGTCTGACTCAGGCAATGTGAGTTTTTAAAGGAGTAGGCTTTTTAAAAATTAAAATCGCCATAGTAACATGGCACCATTCATGTGAGAAATCATGGTGTCTCAATATTACCAGGTATCTCACACATACCAAAAAAAAAACAAAAACAAAAACAAAAAAAACAACTTTCTACCTTTCCCCACTAAAGAAAGTAAGGTACTTAGCAATGGAAAGACACCCCCACTCTTTAACCTGTGGGCCAGGTCTGGTTTCCCATTGACTAGGTTTCAGGAAGCATTGCCAGATGGGAGCAGTAGCTGATTCTGCACTGGGGGCTGGGAACTCCTCCCACCCTACTCCTTTTCTATTCATCTCTTCTCTTTCTACCCACCTTTTCAATATGAGACTAGTGGGACCCGGAAGCTCAGCTAGCAGGCAAGGGCCAGCAGCCAGGTAGGGGTGGGTCCTGGGGTAGAAGAACAAGGCTTACCTACCTACCTGTCTCCCTGTCCAGGCTCAGTGACTAAGCAGTGTTGGCCAGAGGGATACTGTAGCATAAGCTGATTTTAAATGCACACAGATGGACCAGGATGCTATTTAAAACACCATTTGTAGGAAATCTGCTTTTGGAAATACCTTAGCACTGCACATTTTGATAGAATGCTGTCCTCCTGGCTTTATCCCTCGTATTCATTCTGCAGGGAAGATATTCCTGATAATTGAATTTAGCTTTCTGGTCTTCACAATCAGCCTTCTCAACTTTTTCATATTGAATACATTCTCACTCTTCTGCCTCCTCCCCCCGCCCTTGGCTAAATCTCTTTCTCCAGTGGGTAACTCAGAGATTTTTGTTTTTGTTTTGGAGAATCAGTCTTGCCCACATAAAGGGAGCTGGGGCAAAAGGAAAGCCCTTTCTTTCCCCATTAGAAATTCATCCTCCTGGTACTTAGAAGGAGGCAGGAAAATGGAAAGCCTGCCAATTAGGCATTGCCCCACTCCCCAAGCTCCCTCACCCCACTGTGCCTGCGGTGGGCAGCCAGCAGGCCCTCCTGGCCTCCCCTGCAAGGGTACTGTCTGCTGCCCCTTCATTAGCAGGTCTCCCTGAGATATCTATGTTTAATGTGCAGATTCTGCACCGTTCAGCGTGTGTCCGCGCAGCTCTCCAGGCTGTTGGGGTTGAAATAGTTGAGTGAACCATGCCAAATAGATTTGTCAAGTCTGCCGCAGCTTAATTTAATGCCATGAGGGGGAGGCAGGGGAAGAAGGGACCTGGGGGGGTGGGGCTCATCCACACTGGTGCTACCACTGAGTTTCTCTTTGTGGCCTCTGGTTGCTGGGCACTGTGCCAAGCTAACTGGTGCTAAGTGGTAGGCTTGAAAGTGAAATTCAGCCAGCAAGACCTAAGGAAAAAACCAAGCAGAGAGGGAGGCAGCAGGCTACTCGGCTCTCGGGTGCAGAGGGAGGGTTGGCAAACACATTCCCAGAATGCAGGGAATGAAGAGGGGATTGTGACGTTTGGGGCAGAAATGTGGAAACTCAATTTCAACTCCCTGGTCACTGTCAATACCAATGTAGTATATCAAAGACCAGGGAATTGGGGAAATCAGAGAAAAACAAGATTAATGAGCGCTGGAGGTGGTGAGGGAATGGCTGTGATATGTCCTTGCAAAACATTCATTGGAATTTGGACAGAGGCTGTGTGAGGCAAGGTCTGAGCCTATGGGGGAATAACTTTCTTGCTGCTGCCAGGAGGTAAGGAAGACTAAGGAACTCTCTTCCAGCCAGCAAGCAACCTCTTTGTAGTCTCTTTCCATCCAACAGGTACTCGTGAGGTTGCCTCTGAAAAACCCGATCATGCTGTTGCTGGGGGCCTTGCAGGCATCCTCCTGGCAAAACGCAGCCTGGTTATGCAGCCTGCATGCACAGCACACCCGTATCCAGTCCCACATGCTGTAAATATGGAACCTATGATTGTCACAGAGGGCGGGCCCTCCTTATGCATATTTATGGTGCAACCACAAGACAGAAAACTTGTCTGCCTGATGGAACCCATATCCAGTCCACGTGCTCCCTTAGATTATACAAATCGCTCCACATACTTTTCTTCCGAAACCACAGCAGAAACTACTGCTTTTGGTTTGACCAGCTGTATGAGTAACGTCCCAGACACAGGCATAGCGTTGTCAGCACAGTGGTAGGAGGTTCGTGTATGCGTGTGTAATTACAGGCACAGTTATGTCTGTGCATACCAAGAGAAGTACATGGGGAACAGTGGGAAGAGCTCAAAGGCACAAGGTCTTGGTCAAGGTCCTGCATCCTCTGAGTTTCTGATCCCATGAGTCTGCTCTGGAAGGACAGTCTGTGCCTGATGAATGGTGCAATGACTGATGTCAGGACAGTGGGACAGGGGCCATTACCCTTCCACATCTAAGCAAAATCTCTTGTCTTCAGTCCTCCCTTATTTGATAAATACGAACAGCTTCTTATTGATATAGCTCTGGTTACCTTGCTGTTAGTCATGGTATTGCTGAGCTATTCTCATCTATTGGGAAAACATTGGGGACAAAAGAGAGTCTGTACATGCTGGTGGCCAGACTAAGGATGGAAAGGTGTGAAGAGGGTAAGGGAAGGCGTGGGCCCTTGAGTTTTGAGAATTGCGCTACAGTAAGTGGCAGGAGTACACTAAGCTCATCCTATTAACTTAATGATGACCCCCGAGGGCTCAGTGAACCCTCAGGCACCAACTCAGTTGCTTCAGAATTTCACTGTGTTTCACATACTGTGGCATTGCAGCTCGCAGACGAAGCCACTTGCCTCAAGTACAGGGGAATCTTGGCATCCCTGGGAAAGCCTCCAGGCCACCAGGCTTTGATTTCTAAGCTGATGTTCTCGACAGTCTGCCCCAGGCTTTGCTCATCATCTTGGATCCAGAGGGAAATTGGCTTCCTGGTTGTTCCGTCTAAGGGCTAAGGGCCAGGAGATGTGAGTTTCCCTGGAGTGCGTGCGTGCTAATGGAGGGCTGAAGGCAAGTGGAGCTTGGACAGCCTGGTTCAGAACGCGAGGCTCAGCACTGTGGAGGGAGTTTGGGCCCCATTGCAGAATCATGAGGATGGGGAGTTGAAAGAAGTTGCTATTTGTTTGATTTGGCCACATCCCTTTAAAACAAACACCCTACTTCAAAACTCTGCTGTCCTATATTTATTTTTCAAATTAAAACAAATCATTTTTAAATCAGAGAGTTGGAGAGAGTAGTGTCAGAAAAACAACCTCCCCTAAATGAGCTGGCTAGAAGTTAGAAGAGTTAGTTCAGATCTTCAAAACTAGTTTGTCCTGTGTGACCTCGGAAGTCTCCTTCCCAGCTTTCCCGCCTCGGTGTTCCCATCCGCCCAAATGGGACAGTGCTGCATCCACTGTTGACAGGGCACCCAGTGATCTGCAGATGGAGGCTCTCTGCAGATACAATCAATGCATTAGACCCACAGAGCCCATCCTGAGCAGAGGCAGGTTGTCAATTTAAAAAATAATACAGCCCCATGGGATATTTATCTGCCTCCTTTAAAATCATAGTCTTGGAAGGGTCTGTGATGAATCATCCAGACCTTTCCCTGCATCAGATGGGCCTGCACTTGAGCTGCCTGAGATAAATGTCACCCATCCCAGTCTTATTCTTCGGTTAGGGCTGCAGTTATCCTCCAATTAATAATTTAAGGTGGTGGTGGTGTTTTTCTCCTGGCGGATGCCTGACTTGCCCTTATTCCTTTTGTGGCAGTCATTTTGTTGGTTGTATAAAGATGAGGACAGTGGCTCAAACCACAAGGTGGTAAAGGGCGTCAGCCTTCAGAAGTCAAGGATGCTAGTGCATTGCCCAGTCATGCTCTGAATGGGGCTAATGCCCTTTCCAAGTTCAAGTCTCTCTGTTTATCTGTCTGCCTCCATTATCACTGAGAAGAATGCGGTGGCCTAGGTAATTTAGTTTGTCCTGTATCCATTTGCCATGGGATGAGCTCAGACCTTTAGCCTCTCCACTTAGGAAGCTCAAGGGAAAATTTCATTATACATATGCTGGAACCTTTTCTCTATTAGGCACCCATGGCTAGATTCACCTAACTCCCTTGGGTGCTGAATTGTCTCCAGAATAGCCTCTCTGGTACTGATGGCCTTGACAGGGAATTCCTCTTGCTCCCAGGCCAACGCTGTGCACAGAGGCCACTGGGAAAGAGTATGGAGGGCACCATGCTTTTACTTGAGTTGAGGACGCACTTTTCCTTGGTCAACCCCAGTGAACCTAGATACACATGGGAGTCATGGATTGTCATGTTCGTTGCTGTCACTATTCCCTGCTCTGTGCTTGGAGAAACTCCACCTGGAAGTGGAGGGTGGCAGAGGCACTCTGGAACCTCATTCCCTGCTTCTGTGGCTCTCTTCTGTCGCTTGGGAGTTAGAGGCACTTCATGTTGGTGTTAGGAAGTTTTCAGGTGTGGAGGACCCATCCCAGGCAGCAGGAATGTCCGTGTTTCTGTCTCCATTTTTCCCCAAAGATGCTGGTCATTCCCTTCCAGCCTGATCATTGCTCCAGTGCCACTCTCTTCCCCAGCCCCTCTCTTGTCCAGCCCCAGGGCCCTGAGCATCCTTGACCTCCTCCCCTTTCCTCTCTTCCTCCTCTCCTCCCTTATGCTTTCCTGTCTCAAATCCTGAAACCCTAATCCTGTTAGTAGGCTGTGTTCCAGGGCTCAGCGTCTCCATGGGGGTAACATAATCCTGCATTAAATCTAGCGGCCCCACAAGGCACGCACAGATGGAGATGCGCACATCCCACCCACCTCCATGCCACCCTAGAAAGAAACCGCCTGCTTCTCTGTCTCCTTCGTGGCCTGAAAACTGCCTGATGGCAAAAACAGCCCTAAAGTAAAGGAAAAGGAGAGCAGAGGTCATCATAGTCATAAATGAGCATTTGGTTGTTAAGGAGCTTCTTTGCCCTGCCCCCACCCCACCTTCCCTTAGATATCCTCCCTCGTGTGTGTGCGTGTGTGTGTGTGTGTGTGTGTGTAGTAGTGTAGTATATATTTATATACACACATAGACACATCCCTTCTGACTCTGTATCTGGCTGAGTTCCCATACCCACTAGAATGAAGGCAGCTTAAAAAAAATTTAATAGTCTTTAAGGAGGAGTTTTAAGAAAGAAATGTCAGGGCCATGATTTACAAACGGGGGAGGAAAAATCAAAGCCCAGTACTTTAACATCATTTTCCCTCAGTCCAGCAGCCCCCTCCCTTCACCTTGCCTGTTGGTGCAACAAATTAAACAGGATGGCATTCACTGATCAACAATTTATTTTTATGTGTAGACCTGATGTGTAGTTTAGGAAGGGGGTAAGACAGAGAGGACAGCATCAGGATGACTTGGTGTAATTGAATTGTTTCTGAGCCCCCCCCCCTTTTTTTATTGAGACAGGGTCTCACTAAATTATGCAGACCGCCCCTGGTCTCAAACTTGTGATCCTCCTGCCTCCACCTCCTGAGTCTCTGGGATTACAGGCGTGTGGCACCACACCCAGCCCTGAGGCCCATTTTCTAACTGTGACAGTGGTTTCCTGAGTTCTGCCACCATTCCTGCCACCCTTCTTTCTGCCTGCTTTGTTCTCCTCCTTGAGTGTCTGTGCCAAGGAGATTGAAAAGGAGAACTTTGGATGCAATGAAACATTTATTAGTGGAGAGAAATATTTATTTAAAAAAAGAGAGAGAAAACATCTCATGCACAATTTCTACCACAGGGCCCCAGCACGGTGTTGTCTTTGAAAATTGTTCCTGTTTCCTTTGCAGTCCCTGGAGGTAGGAGAGTTCATATATTTGCAGCAAGATAGAAGTGAGCAGTAGGTCACATATAGGTAGTGAAGAGATAGGCATGAGGCATGTGCAGGCAGAATCCCAAAGCCTTACTCCAGCTGGACACAGCTCACGTGAAAAGAGACTGTGTCTGTCCATCAAAAGGCCCACCTCATTTAGGAGAGTTAAACAACCAGATAATGCTTGAGCCTGCATGGTGTCTCTGCTCCGAGGAGCTTGCAGACTTTGCCAGAACCTTCTTGTTGTCCCCTGAGGCAGGAATGATGATGTGTAGCGTCTATACCATCTTGGGCACCTATATCCTGATAGCAAGGATTATTGGTGTATAAGACAGAGACTTCGACTAGGCAGGAAGTCCCTCTGCTAGGGGCCTGGAAGGTAGGCAGACCACATTGTGCACTGTTTTCAGCAGCACCAAAGTCATTGCCTGTTCTTAGAAGAAGACTTAAGGAAGATCAGCAGAGAGGTGACTAGGACTAAAAATGGGTGAGAAACAGAGAAATCCATCAGTGATGCCGTCTAGCTAGATGATTCTCATTTTGAATTTTTATATTGTATTATGTAGGTCATATGGTCCATGCCTTGTGGACTCACTGGCATGGTCAATACATGCTGATTGTCTTTTCGTCGGGGGTGTAGATAACAACCAAGCTGGCATGATGGATGGCAACCGATTTATTTGGCAGATGCCTCCCCTCCCCCAGAGGTGCAAATCAGAAAATCCATGAAATGCTGCTGGTTTTCAGATTCTGTCTTACTGAAATGAAACAAAGGTCTCAAGAGTCAATTGGAAAGTGTTGGATTATGTTCAGAATTCAGTGAGACACCAAATGGATTATCCAAACTGCTTTGTACCCTGAATTGTTTTTTTTTTTAACTTGGCTTGCAGAGATAACACTTAGAAATCTTTATGTTCAACATAGCGTCCTTTTTAATAGACACACACATATACACACATGTATTTAATAACTAAAACATAACCAATGCTAGTGTTACCTTGAACATATTCTTGGCTTTCCTATGGGTACTAAAGCAGCCATAATGATATTTTTCTTCTAAAATGAATATAAATGTATATCCTCTCTGACATCTAGCTTTTAAAGCAGATCTTAAAATCCAAACATTGTGTGCGATATATGCCTATATGTTGTTGCTAGGTTCCATTGAGTCAGGTCTGACTCATAGTGACCCTATATACAACAGAACGAAACACTACCCTACACTGTGCCATGTCTAGCACTATTATCAGTGCTTTTTCTGCTATTCATAGGGTTTTCAATGGCTGATTATTTCAGGAGTGGGCTGCCAGTCCTTCTCCCAAGCTTGCAGCACCCAGTATTCCCAGGCAGTCTCCCATCCAAGTACTAGCTAGGCCCAACCCTGTATAGCTTCCGAGATCAGGTGGGATTGGATGTTGGAATGGGTAGCACTGTAGATATATGCCTATATAGGTATAATATATATATATGGACAATCCACTGATTTTTCTCACCATTAAGGATACCTCATTGCAATGTTATGGCCTGAAAGTTTTGGCCCCAAGATAGGACTTGGGAGTCAATGGCTTTCTCAACTTGAACTCTCCCAATTGTCCAAAGACCCATTTGTTACTTATGACTTAGTTTTCACTCCAATATTCAGCTGGGGTATTGTATAGGCATTGGAGCTAGTAGAAGGGGCTGGTAAACTTTTGTATCTATTTGCAAGCATATTATCGACTTGATTTTCCTGAAGGAGTAACCAACGTATCTAAGGTTTATTGATTTGCCTATAGTGATTCAGTGAGTCGGCAGAGAATAGGGAATAAAACCAATTTCCTGGCATCATTTCCCATGCACACAACCCTTTACCTTACAAGGCCTAGACTACAAGCCAAGAATCCATCTTAGGAAATTTGATCAGAAAACATATGAAGGGTGATTCTAAAACCACAGAAGCATTGAGAAAGTCATAAAGATGTATAATATATGATAGCATTTACCAGCTATAAATAGGGGAGATGCAGGGAGAAAAATAGAGATCTTGTAAATCCATTGGGTCAGGAGAAATAGGAACTGCTTAATATTTCATTAAAAATGGATTTTCATAAATTGCACTTTGATATCCTTGGGCAAAAGACAGTATGTAAGAACTAAGGTGTTGTTATTTATTACTCTTGGTTATTAATAATTTGAACTGTTATTGAACCAACACATCAACAAGGCATATTTGCCTTGTGAATGGAGCACTCACCATGTATTCTGGGCAATATTTGAAATGTATTAAAAGTCCACAGTGCTTGTCCACAAAAGCACTTAGTTTATAAGGGACAATGCATAAGTAAGTTGCTCTTTTACAAAGTGGACACTCCAGGAGCAGTTCATAAAAAAACTGTTGTGCAAGAAGGCTTAGGGGCTGGAGAGAGCCTGACAAATTGACTTATGCAATCCCCTCATTTAAGAAAGGATCGAATTGAGGCCTGAGGGAGATAGAGATATTTGCCCACCTTATGAACTAATGAGCAGCACGGCCTGGATCCTGGCTCCTGTTTCAGTGGTAGGTTTTGTTCTGTTTTGTTCACTCTGCCACACTCACAGTGAGAGGTGACAGAAAGTTTGAAGAAAGTTGGTGTTCTTTCCACAAAGCGTCTGGAGCACAGAGGGCAGATATGAGCACAAGGTCAACAGCAAACAAGAAATCAGTAAGGAAGTGGACTTGGAAACATGAAGAATAGTTGGAAGTCAAGTTGAAATGAGGCTTCATTTGATTCCAAGGGTGGGAGAAGAGTGAGCAGAACTGAATGGCCGAGTGAAGATCCATGTGAGCCGCATACAGGGGGATACCAGCCATGTGCTCATCTCCCTTCCTCATCGATGCTGTTGTGAAAAGAGATTAGAGGGGCTTCACCCAAAGCCTGTGGCCATATGAATCTCAGAAAGTCCAGCCCTTCCCCTGAAGGTGCACCCAAGCATGGGCACCCCGTGCCCATGTGCAGCCACACTTGCACCCACTTCCTTCCAAAGGGAGGAAAGAAAAGATTTCTTGGGGTTGTCTGCCAAGCTGAGAAATGAAGGGGTCAGATGAGATGGAATTGGATATTAAAAACACATAAGACGTGCTGTGTTTCTAAACGGTACCAGCGTGGTGTGTATGCTGGGGATTAGCAGCTGTGTGCAAGTTCAACTCCACTGAGCTGTCCAATTATGTATTCACATGACAAATAAAGCACCCCCTCCCACAAACTCCTTAGCATCTCCTGATAGAGGCCACATACACACAGTCACCATCGCCCTCCACAGGGCTTGTCCAGAGGGGGCCCCCTGCTGCTCACAGCACCCATCCGAACTCAGCAAAGTACCTCATTTGCTTCTTTCTTGCCAAAACAAAACAAAGCAAACAAAAAACTCCTGTCTCGTGCTGAATTCTAGGAGAACTGATTCATCTCTTTTCCTTGGATTCCATTCTTCCAGCCCTTTCCTCTAAGCTGTGGAGCCCTTCCTCAGCATGAGGGAAACAAGCAGTGAGTAACGCAAGGCCAGATCTTTACTGGGCCCAGCTCCCTCTTTTGATTGTCCCTCTCGGAATTAAGATCATAGAGGGTCAGGTGCTTCTCTCTACAGGCTTCCTCCCAGGTGTCCTGTTGCTATCCTCTTGCCCTTGACTCCTTGGCCCTTCTCCTTCCATTGCTAACTTTGTCTTGTCATTCTTTCTTGTCCTCAATCGCTGTACATGAAGCAGCAAAACTGAGCCTGGAACAGAAGAGTGGCCACCAGTCCTTCCTGTGAGCTCCCTACTATCAGCAAGGCAGCAAAGAGGACACTAGCAGCCTCAGTTCCAGGGTGGGAGGGCTCCCCAGGAAACAGAGGGAGCAGAGAGCTGGGTGAGCTGAGTGAGAGCCCCTCAGATTTAGTGGGCTTGGTACCAGCCCACTAAAAGGGGCGCACACATGAACACCTGTTTCCTTCCTTATTTGTCTCAAACAAGCCACTCCCCTTCCTTTGCTTGCAAAAGGTATGATGTCTCTTGCCCTTAACCCCCACCATCCATAGTGTGTTATTCAATGGCTCTAACTTTTGAGCGCAGCAAATGGGAGATATGTAAGGTTCAAGATTGCCAAATGGTACAGTTCACAGTTCGTGGAAAAGACAAGACTGCATTGGTAACTGCCTATGAATTTCTGTGCTGCTCTTTGCTGTTACCCAAAGCCAATCTGTGCTGAGCTGATAAACTCACTCTGGGATCAGATCACTGGACAGCAACTCTCCTTCCATTCAGCCTATGATTGGCTACCTTAAGGGCTCCATGACTCCTACCCATCAGCATAAATGCTGCCAATTTATTAAAAGAGATGAGAGCCAACTTAGGAAGCCATAACTTTTAAGGCTGTGGATACGGACAGGCATTTCTGAGCCTCAGTTTTCTCATCAATAAAGTGAAGATAGTAGTATTTTCCTTCTGGGGTATTGTAGACATAATTGTGTATACATGGTGTCCCGCTGAAAGATTTCAAGTATACAGTTCCCGTTTCTCTTGTCCCAGTCCTGTTGATGCCCCAAACACCTGAATGTCCTGGGTATCATGAGCTGAAGCATCTAGTTCCCCTATGCAAGAGAAAGTGCTGGTCGAAGAACAGTTGGCCATGAGTAGATTTACAGAGTCCTTTGGCTGTCACAGCTATGACAGGCATGATTTAGAAATGACAGTTGGCTAGTTGGCTTTCCCTCCACCCTTATCCAGAGAAACTCACATATACTTGCTCAAGTTGCTTTTTTTTTTTTTTTTAATGGAGAGCACCAAAAAAGCATATGGTCCATATGGCAATTATTGATTTGGGCCATCTGGTATGCCAGGGCTTGGACCTACCATGTTGGATCACAAGCTACTCCAAAAAGCCTTTCCTCCCATAAGAGATGTACTGGTCAGCTGGGGACAAGGATGGATTTCATTACAGGGTGGGGACTACAGTGAGAGGCATCTGAAGCAGGACTCTGAGGGACTGTCTGCAATCCTGACCCTGCAACAAAGACCAAAGAGAACCAAGAAAGTATTGACTGACACAGGGGCATTGGGGTAGATGTACCCCCTTATCCGCTCATTTGCTTATGGAGTGGGAAGGCATCTGTGTAACTAACAAAAACATTTGTGAAGCACTTCATAATTATAAAATGCCCTGTGAATATCCCTGTATGCCAGCAGTGTGAGGGAGTGTCAAGTTCAAGCTACTGTGTGAGGTCTGCTAGCCCTAAAAGATGACATATCCAACTGCTTTTTAATGGATATTCTGTTTTTCTCTTAGCTTATGAAATGTTTTCCTTTTTAAGACTTCTTCCTCTGCCTTTGCTCTCAGCCCAGAGGCAAAATGTTCCTTCCCTTCAAAAGTTTTTGTGAAGACCATTTATTGTTTTCAGGTTGGAGCAGTGTGGGAAATTAATTTTTTTCATGATGTGTCTAAAAAGGCCCCAAAAGCAAACCCACTGATTTTTTTTTTTTTTTTTTAACTGAGGGACTGAGCCCAGGGCCTCACACGTTAGGTAAGTGTTCCACCACTGAGCTGCACCCTCAGCTCCTTTTTTTTTTTTGAGACAGGGTCTTGGTAAATTATGCAGGCTGCCTCTGGCCTCAAACTTGAGATACTCCTGCCTCAGACTCCGAAAGTGCTGAGATTATAGGTGGGCACCATTCACCTGGCACACTGATTACTTTTAAGGTTGGAGGGAATAAAATTCAAAAGAACTTTCCTATTCTCTTCAACACCTGCTCTAGTGGCTATACCACAAACAGGGGTTCCAGTAATGTGATTTTGCCTGTTATTTGCAGGTATTTCAGGCCAACAATGATGCAACCGAGGTGGTTCTGAACAAACTCCACACACCACTGCTGATGAGGTTCGTGAGGATCCGCCCTCAGACCTGGCACTCAGGCATTGCTCTCAGGCTGGAGCTCTTCGGCTGCCGGGTCACAGGTGAGAGTGGAGTGCTTCAGGGAGACTAGGGAGCCAGTTGCATCCTGGGTTCTGCTCCCTCTTTTAGAAGCTGCATGATGACACTGTGTGACATTCCCAAGATTGGCTCAAGGACTCTAGTCCTACCAGACTTCATCTTTCTGTTCATCCATTCATCCAGAATATTTTTATTAATCATATACTAATTCTACTAGCTAAAACTTATTGAGTTCTAAGTACCAGGTTCCAGAACTACCTAAGTTAAGGTGTGTTATCTTTCATCATCCTTATAAAGACTCTGTGAGGTATTATTATTATTTCCCTCACTTTACATATGAAGAAACCAAGAATTAAAGAGCTTGGTCAAATGCCAGTAAGTGGTGGCGCCAGGATTTGAATCTAGGCAGTCTGAATCCAAAGCCTTTGCTCTCAACAGCACTCTCTGCTGCTTCATGTGGGAGCTACGTACCAGGCTATATGGACAAATTGAGCAGTCAAATTCATAACAAACAAGCCTATAAATAAATGTAAAACCAAAACTATGATAAACATCTGGAAACAGGGCCTCATAATCCTAGAATTACATTATAGAGGATTTTTGGCCCAGACTAGGGTCCAAGGGGAGTGCTTTGAGGAGATGAAATTCAGAGCGGAGGGCAGACAAGCAGAACCCAGTGACAAAGGGAGGGAATGTGTACCTGGCGGTGGTCATGGGCTTGTTCAGTGTGTCTGTGGCAAGAAGACCAAAAGAGGAAGCGAGGAGAATTGTATACAAAGGAAAAAAACAGGGTGCTCACATGGGCTAAAACTCATGGGGTGTAGACTGGAGAGGACCAGAGTGAGACATGGAACACCTTTGGGAGGCTGGTACAATGATGTGGATGAGAGATGATGGAGGCTGGACTGCTGCCAGCCGTATGTGGATAGTCCAGTGCTCTTCATCCTGTGGATTCCACCCAGAGGAGTAAGTTGCTTCTTTGACTTGGAAGGGTCTTCAATGTACATCCATCTACTTGCCTTGCACCTTAGTCATTCCAACTCTGACAGGGAGCACTCCATAGTGTGACCCTGTTTGAAGATTCTAGTTCAAACACCGTTCATTTGCACAGTCTCTGCATCTCTCATATGTATTTCTTGTTCGTTATCTTGCCCACCATTCCTCACAACCCTATGAGGTAAATGGGGCAGAGACTGACAGGGAAACTGAAGCTAAAAGAGGCAGCATCTTGACAAAAAATAATAAATAAATAAATAAATAAATAAATAAATAAATCACCCAATTAGGAGGTGGCAGAGCTAGGACCTGTACTCACGTTTTCTCAGTACAGTCTCTGCTCTCGCAGGGTGTGGTAGCACCTGCCTCTAATCCCAGCACTAGGGGGACTGAAGCAGGAGGATAGAGAGTTCAAGGCCAGCCTGGATTACATAGTAAGACCCTGTCTCAAAAACAAACAAACAAAAACAAATTCTCTGCTGTTACCATCTTTACACAAGACCTGTCTTCCCTCTTATGGAGCAATACATCCTAACCTTGCTAGTGGACTGTCTCCTTTTCCTTCTGTGTTGCCATTCCAGGCTAGCAAAGGCTAATTAGCAAGGATTTAGTTGATATTCATTTTCTGACAGACTGAAAAGAAGAAGGGGAACAACCTGGAGGGTCTTTTTTTTTTTTTTTTTTTTATCTACAACTCAGTTTGTAAGCATTGAATGCACATTTGCTATTGACCTGCCTTGTCTAACAACATGGTTCATACCTTCCCCACTCATTCACTCCCCAAAGACTGTGTGCCATGCCCATAGTGGCACTGGAGATAGAGAAGTAAACAGAGATGAGGTCTCTGGAAACATGGAACTTTCAGACTGGTGAATAAGGTAGAAAATAAGCAAATGCAAGGATGATATTTAGCTCAGTTGGTAGAGCGCTGTGCTGCAGTCTCTGAGGTCCCGGGTTTAATTCCCAGCACCACAAAAATGGGAGAAGGACCTGGCAATCCACTCCCAAGGCGATCCTGAAATAGCCATTGAAAACCCTATGCTGTAGGCTTGGTGCTGTAGGCTTGGGAGAAGGACCTATGAGGGTTGCTATGAGTCGGATGCCGACTTGACAGCACCTAACAACAACAACAACAAGGATGATAATTATAGGCTAAGATGTGTCTGAAGGAAAAGAACAGGGGACTCTGAGAAATAGTGACTAAGAGGACCTAATTTACTGTGGATTGAAAGTTTGGGGACAATCCTTTGGAGGATGTAACCTTTTCACCTTGGGGGAAGTAAAGGTCAGTCTGGTGAAGAGCATTTTAGGTAGCAGGAACAGCATGTGGGAAGGACCCAAAGCAATAAAGACCTGGAATAACCCATGTGGAAGTAAAGACCTGGTACTGACCCTAGGAAGGTTCCCATCTAGTAGGCAAAATGATCTTCCAGTAAATAATTCAGTGCATAGTTGAGCTCCCCTGTACTCACCATCTTTGAGCAGATCAGTGGGGACTGGTGTCATGGAGATGATGTGCAGACATACATTCCGAGAGCCCTTGGTTAGAGTTGTTGTTGTTAGGTGCCATCGAGTCATGTCCGACTCATAGCGACCCTCATAGGGTTTTCAATGGCTGACTGTTTCAGGATTGCCTCAGGAGTGGATTACCACATCCTTTTCCCATTTTTGCGGGGCTGGGAATCGAACTCAGGACCTCAGAGACTGCAGAGCGGCGCTCTACCAACTGAGCTAAATCCCAGCCCCTTTGGTTAGAATAGTAAGTGCAAACAGCTAATAGCTACTGGAAACTTAGATATGCCAGGCACTGTTCTAAGGGCTACTATAAAGTAGCTAAGAGCATCCTCACTGCAGTGCAAGAAGTAGGTTCTGCTGTTATCCCCCCTGTAGGTCTGGAGAAACTGAGGCATGGGCCAATTAAATAATTTGTCCAAAGCCATTCAGCTAGTAAGTGGCAGAGTGAACATGAACCCTGGCAATCTGGCTCCAAGTTCAGGCTCTGAGCCACAGTGCTACACAAACTCAAAATGCAAAAAGCCAGGGCTGACCTAAAGTGTTAGCTGATTGGCTCATTTTGCACCTCCCTACTGCAGCACTGTGGCATCCGATCCTGTCAAATCTCGGAAGCTAAGCAGGGTCGGGCCTAGTTAGTATTTGGATGGGAGACCACCTGGGAGCACCAGGTGCTGTAGGCTTGGGAGAAGAACCTGGCAACCCACTCCACCCACCCCTCCAAAAAAAAAAAAAAAAAAAAAAACAGCCATTGAAAACCCCATGAATAGCAGAGAAGCACTAACAATACTATTCTACCTGTTGTACGTAGGGTAGCTATGAGTCAGACACTGACTCAACAGCACCCAACAACAACTACTAACAGGGGATGACCTCCAGTTAGTGAGTGGGGGTCAGCTGTGACCACTTGTATTTTCCTTCTCTCTCTACAGATGGCCCCTGCTCCAACATGTTGGGGATGCTCTCAGGCCTCATCCCCGACTCCCAGATATCAGCCTCCTCCACCCGTGAGTACCTCTGGAGCCCCAGCGCCGCCCGCCTGGTCAGCAGCCGCTCAGGTTGGTTCCCTCGGATCCCTCAGGCCCAGCCAGGTGAGGAGTGGCTTCAGGTGGACCTGGGAGCCCCCAAGACTGTGAAAGGCGTCATCATCCAGGGAGCCCGTGGAGGAGACAGCATCACGGCAGTAGAAGCCAGGGCATTTGTGCGCAAGTTCAAGGTTTCCTACAGCCTAAATGGCAAAGACTGGGAATACATCCAGGACCCTAGGACCCAGCAGCCAAAGGTAGGCCATTTCTGGAGGACCCTGTAATGTTACCCCAAACAGGGAGGCTAAGTGGGGTGCTGGGAACTGAGGGTACTGATTTCCAATTAGACATTCATCATTGAGTCCCTGCAATCTAATAAAACAAATATTAATTGAGAGACTATTTTGTGTCAGGCAGGGTACTTACTACCTTTAGACTCTCCCTAATCACTACAACCTCTCTACAAGGTCAATCCTTTTGTCATTTCAGTTTTGTTTTAGGTGCCTTGGAGTCAGTATCTGACTCATAGAGACCATCATAGGGTTTTCAATGGCTGTTTCGGGATTGCCTTGGGAGTGGATTTCCAGGGCCTTCTCCCATTTTTGCAGTGCTGAGAATTGAATTCTGGACCTCAGAGACTGCAGCGCAGCGTTCTACCAACTGAGCTAAATCCCAGCCCATTTCAATTTTAGCGAAGATAAAAGGGAGGCTTGGTATCATACCCAAGGTCACACAGTTTACTGGCAGTCAAGCCATGATTCAGAAACCATAAGTCTGATTCTAAAACCCAGACACCTAACCACTAGTCAACACTGCCTATTTATGAACTTCAGTGCCCTTCACACCCTCTTTCAGATAAAGTTTCCTTGAAATTGGCCAGACATCCCAAGGGGATGTGGTTGTTGGAGGCCAAACTATAGAAACTAGGGGTTTACTTCCAAAAATAACTGTTTTCCTGAATATTGCCGCATTCCTTTGGATTTTCCTAGTTGTGACTGCTCAGATCTTTCCACCTCTCATATTGAGGCTGGGAAGAAGAGAAATTTACTCTGGGCCAAAAATTCAGTCCAATACAGCCAATCTCCTGCCATCAGAGAAGTGAAGGCTGGCCTTCAACCCAGGGTACAGGGACCCCCGAGAACAGGAGAGGACATCATGCCCCTGTCCCTCTTCAGATTCATCTCCTGATGGGCCAACCTCTCTGATACTCATTTCTAAGTTACCGCTTGTTGTACTCAGAAAAGTAAGGCCCTTAAAAAGGAAAGGGGTTTTGCCTATCTCTAGTCAGCTGCCTTTGGTAAGCAAGTGTTTCCATTCTGAATGCAGACGCCAGGGCTGAGTCAGGGGTTTTGCAATATTGAGGTAAATTCCCAACTCACATTTCCAGAGGTTTGGAAAAGCTCAGAACCTTCAGTGAATGAAGCAAAAGTTGGACCACAGGCTTCTCCAGGGAATGCTGACCCTGGCTTTTCTTGGAAAAAGAGGTGATTCTGGCCGGAGTCAGAGCCTGCCCTATGGAAGGCAGTGTACCCCTTTTGGAACTGGGGACCCAGGACACTTTGAAGAATATTTAATCCCATAGCATTCCCAGGGCTGGGATTTAGCTCAGTTGGTAGAGCACTGCGCTGCAGTCTCTGAGGTCCTGAGTTCAATTCCCAGCACCACAAAAGTGGGAGAAGGGCCTGGCAATCCACTCCCAAGGCAATCCCGAAGCACTCAGCCATTGAAAACCCTATGAGGGTCTCTATGAGTCGGATACCGACTCGAAGGCACCTAACAACAACAACAACAACAATAGCATTCCCAGAGGCTAATCTGCCACAGCCCCTAGCCACCCCAACACCTGTCCTTCTCCTACATAAGTGGCTCCAAAGTGGGTTTGCGTTGGGCCCCCACCCAACAGGAGCCAAGGTAGCCCCCTGTCATCCGTTTATGCATTGGGGTACTAGGTAAGGTTTCCTTTGGTAGAATTATTTCCAATAAACAGAGGTTTGGGAAACAGTCTCCCTGGCCATCAATTTGTGACCAGAGGATGGTGTCATTAGCTTAAAGAAAGGAGTGATCCTTTTCCTCTCAGTGGACTGAGAACTGTCAACTAGGACTTGTTTTTTTGGTGGTGGTGGGGTGTGTGTGTGTCTCTGTGTGTGTGTGTGTGTGTGTGTGTGTGTGTGTGTGTGTGTGTGTGTGTGTTTTACTCTGGATTGAACCTAGGGCCCTCTCACATGCTAAGCAAGCCTTCTACTAAATGAGGTACATGCCTAGCCCATTCAGGGACTTTCTAAGTCTGGACTTTCAAGCATATAAACAAACAAACAAACAAACAAAAACAGCATCTCTTTTTTAGTAAATCAAGGAATTCAGAACAGTCAAGGCAGCCAACACTGCCTTCCCCTTCCTTTCTCTCTGGCCAAGGTCTGCTGAAAACACATTTGCAGCCTAAATCTTCTGCAAGTCCTCAGTGTCCAGCCCAGGATAGAAGACTAACAAGATAACTGTCACTTTTACTGTTCCCTGTTTTCCATATTTCTGGGTCCCTAATGATCTTCCAAATGAGTAAATACCTTGGTCTGAAAATAAAGGTCCCATGGATCATAATGCCCCATGAATCGACCATGAGCTGCCTCCGGGGTTGGATGTGGTGGGGGAGAAGGTGAGCAGGAGGGGTTCTGTACAAGAAGGGCTGAATGGCCTGTTTCCCTACAGCTGTTTGAAGGGAACGTGCACTACGACACCCCCGATATCCGAAGGTTTGACCCTGTTCCGGCGCAGTACGTGCGGGTATACCCAGAAAGGTGGTCACCAGCGGGCATTGGGATGCGGCTGGAGGTGCTGGGCTGTGACTGGACCGGTAAGACTGCTTTTCTCTCCAGGTCACCTTCATTCATGTGTCTCGTGACCCCAGGTCAGGATGCCCTAGGGGCAGGGTAGGGTCAGCCAGCCCAGGTAAAGCCCTGTTATCTAGAAACCCTGCAGACCTCCCCTGCTGCCTCTCCCCTGCCTTGTTCTTAGACCACTGCTGGGCTTGGGACACTTCCTCAAAGGATGCGCTTTGTCCTTTGGAGGAAAGGTTCCCTTCAATCCTTCAACCCGAATCTCTTGAAAAACAAACCATAACGACACACCACCCACCCAAATTCAATTAGCCCCTGACTCTCCAGGCCAGAGGGCTGTGGCTGTTGATTTAGGGCAGAAAAACCGTTCATAATAATAAAGTCATCGGTTTATGTCTGAATCTGGCCTCCAGATGCCAGCGGCTCAGAAGCTGCATTTTCATTTGGAAGCAACATCTGTAAAAGGCATTTATTTGCTCAGGTGGATCCCTGTTGCCAAGGAGCAGATGGGAGAGGGACTTGGTCCCAGTGTGCAGCCAGAGGAAGTCTTGCTCATTCCTGCCCCCGCCAGGTGCCACAGGCCTGGGCAGTGCCTCTAAATCTCTGATGGGTGCGGGTGAGACCCAAGCCCCCCCAGCCTTGCTTGTTTCCAAGGGAAGGCCCTACCCTTCTGAGTCAGGCCCCACCCTCCCTCTGGGCCCCCACCCTGCTCCCTCCACAGAGCTGGCACTGCCTGCCAAAATGAACTCGAGGGAGCCACCCCAGGTTCAGGGCCCAACCCAGTGCCTGCGAGAGTAGCCAGCAGGCTTAGTTGGCCTGCCTCTCACCCCCAGGTATCCCTGTTTTCCTGTCTGTGCCACACCTGTCACCAGCTCACCCAGCACAACAGCATGAAGGATTAACAAGGGCACGTTGGAGAAGTGCTTTAGGCCACCAGGGAGGAAAGTGTTACCCATGCACCAGCTACAAGTGCACAGAAGAGCCTCATGGAGGCTGCGGGGCCGGAATCAGCCCCAGTTAGCCAGTCTTGCCTTTGAACTGAAAACAGTCCTAATGAACGTATCCTAGTGGGAAGACACTTCCACCCGCTTCTATAACAGGGAGGCCGAGGTCCCAAGTATGTATCACCTGGCATCTCATAGGTGCTGAAAACCCTACCTCTGACACAAATCGGCTTCATTTATGGCCACCAGAGAGTCAGGGGTTAGTGCTGTTGGGGATCCAGTAGCTTCTGGATTGGTGGCTTCCAAAGCTGTTTGACTGTGATCCCCAGTTTAAAATAAATCTCAGCCAGGTGTAGTGATGCACACCTATAATTCTAGCAACTTGGGAGGTGGAGGCAAGAGGATGGCAGGTTCAAGGCCAGAGGCAGCCTGTGAAACTTTGCAAGACCTTGACTCAAGATGTTGTTGTTGCTGTTAAGTGCTGTTGAGTCGGTATCCAACTCATAGCAACCCTCATAGGGTTTTCAATGGCGGACTGTTTCGGGATTGCCTTGGGAGTGGATTGCCAGGCCCTTCTCCCTGACTCAAGATAGAAAAACTAAATAATGAGCTGAGGGTGCAGCCCAGTGGTAGAACACTTGCAAAGTATGTGGGAGGCCCTGGGTTCAACCCCTGAGTCCTGTAAGTTATAAGTAAATAAATCTCTATGACAGCCCTCCTCACTGACAAACATCCACACCCATGTGTGCATATGAGGCACAATGTATGATCAAGGCCTTGGACTTGAGAGACAGATGAAGTCCTGCCTTGGCCAGTACTGGCTACATAACCTCAGACAAGTGACTTCATCTCTCGGCTGGACAGTGAGGACGACAATAGTCTATATCCCCCAGGATTGTTATGTGGATGACATAAGCTAATGGGTATAAAATACTTAGATTGCTGCCTGTCACCTAGCAAACCTGTTACTGGCAAATGTAACTGAAACAAAAGGTTCCCAAAGCAGTGCTCAGCCTTACCACGTGAGTGCACCGTGAAATATTATAGCTCAGATTGTTAATGTCAACGCACAACACAGCTCTTGTCCAAAGTTTAACCTGAGCCAAACATGAGTGACCATGGCCTGGAAACAGATTCAACTTGCTCCGAATGACATGTTGCGCTGTGGAAGAGGCTGCAGGAGCTTTTCTAGCCATAGAAGAAAAGAAAGTCATAAATCAATGCATTTACCAAGTACATTGGTCAGGACATCAGGTAGGCAGGTTACAGCAGAGCAGGGAAACTTCTTCTGTAGAGTTCAGATGCTCTCTTTTATTCTTAACTTGATGGTTGGTGGAAGCTGGTGGTCTGCTAAATGATGCACTCCAAAAGTTTAACCTCATAGTCACAAGGATATTAGGTCAGATACCGAGATTGGTAATCAGTGGCTATGAAAGGGATGAAAGATTCCCCAAGATAATTTTGGCTGTTGTTTTGCAATGTTTCATCTCTCTACAATCTTGAAGTTCTAGAGAATCCATCAGGCTGCCGATGTGGCTTCTTTAAAGAACTTTGGTTCACATTAAAATACTAATCATGACCCATGAAATGGATTCCATGACCTACTGATGAATGTAATGCATGGTTTGGAAAAGAAAAAAAAAAAAAACAGAGCTAAGCCAACTTCCCTTTCACAGAGAGAGAAACTGAGCCTCAGCGAGAGGAAGCCACTTGCCAGAGGTCATTCAACTAGCCGAGGGCACCAACTCACCACCCCGCCTCCCGCCCCCACTGTCCTTTGTCCTTCTGTGCTGTGCCTCTTCCAGTCTGGCCTTGCTTTATGACCAGCTGGACAGTTGCTAATGACCTCTTCCCCTGATTGTCCCCACAACCCCAACCTGCCCCAAATTGCACTGGTGATGGTTAGCAACAGGTTTCCCATTTCAAAGCTCTGCATGGCCCTCAGGAAGATCAGAGTTGAGGCGCGTTACTCTCTGCCCAGCGTCCTTCCCTTTGAAGTCTCTGACATCTGGTTTCAATTTGGGGAGGAGGCTGCTGTTGGGTGGGCAGTTACCTCGGAGCGTCCAGTACAAACAGTGGGCACAAAGACTGTCTGCTATTTCTTCACTTTCTCTCATTGACACACCCTGCCCTCTTGTCACTTCTCCAGACCCCAACACCCCTGGATTTAACTTTATCTTCACCAATCAGCTCCTACCTAACACTTCCTCAAACTGTTCTTAAGTCATGTGGCTTATTTTTCGCTTTTCAAATTTCCATCTGTTTCTGGGACTCTCCGGTGGTTCACTTCTTCATTCTTCTCCCAAAAGGATAACAGAAGAAAAATACATAAATAAATAAGGGCTGGGTCAGCTGCTGCTGCTAACTAATCTGACAGGGCTGTTCCACCTGTTTGTTTGTGTTTCAAATGACTACTTCTTGCCTTGCTGCCCGTAGTTTGCTTTACAATTGAGTTTGAGATTCTGTGACACAGTGACAAATTTGAACTTACAAATTAGTACGCTTGGAGGTTATTTGCTCTTTGCTTTGAACAAGAAACAGACACAGCAAAGGGAAGTATGAAAGGTTAGGTGCGTAGTATTTAATCGCAGAAAGGTGGGAAGTCGACCGTGAAAAAGCTATTCAGCGTATTTAGCAATTTCCTTCAGCTCCTGGCTTTATTAAATGGTATCCTGAAGGGTGCCTGACAAAGGCGCCTAATCATGTACAATAGTGCAAAGGAGCATGTATAGAAATGGGAGGAACAATGCACGGACTTCTCCAGGGCATCTCGTGGGAGGGCAGCACTGGGATGCAGACACCACCCTACAACTGGAGCACCAGTTTCCAGAATCCTTCCCACCCCACCCAGCGCCTGACTCATATCCCCATTCATTCCCCAAATGGCGCTGAATGAATGACTGGCAAGAGCAAAGAAATAAGCCAATGAATGGAGTGAATCACCTGGAGCCCAGATCAAACCCCGCTGCCTGCAGCCAGGTCTGGTGTGCTCCTTATTCTTGCCTTTTCAGTAAGTTGCCAACATTTACACGCCTGCAGCTTTTACAGAGGAATTTTTGCCTTCTTATGAGCTGTTGTTAGGTGCCACTGAGTCATGTCTGACTCATAGTGACCATCATAGGGTTTTCAATAGCTGATTGTTTTGGGATTGCCTCAAGAGTAGATTGCCACGTCCTTCTCCCATTCTTATGGGTTGTTGTTGTTGTTGTTAGGTGCCATGAGTCGAGTTGTGTCCCACTCATAGTGACCCTCATAGAGTTTTCAATAGCTGACTTTCAGGATTGCCTCAGGAGTGGATTGCCACATCCTTCTCCCATTTTTGTGGTGCTGGGAATCGAACTTGGGACCTCAGAAACTACAGAGCAATGCTCTAACAAATGACCTAAATCCCAGCCCATTCTTATGGGTAGGAGATGGATTTTGGAAGATCTGGCCAGACTGGGCCACCTGCTCTCCAGGCCTCAGTCCGCTGGAGCTGGTCACGACGTCTCCTTTCAGGCTGACGCTCAAGCTCCCTGCTGCCCCCACCTCCGTCCCACCTTACAGTTCGCCCAGCCCTGGTCTGCCCGCTCACCCAGGTAGCTGTTGGAGCCAGAAAGTATTTGAATTTGCCACACCCCAACCTGAAGGCACAATCCCACTTTACTTTCACTGGGTCTGAGTCCCTGTAAATCCATATTCCCATCCAGCCAATTTGGGGTTGCACTTCTCAAGCTACTGGGTTTCACTTATGGTTTGGTGACTATGATTCTAATGATTTTATTACAGGTAGGTCCAAAGGTCAGAACATTTTGTAGGGTTCACTCTGGTTCCAAAAGGTCTTGTCTGAGTTAAGACTGCAAAGAGAAAGTCTGTCCCATGAATGCAGGAGTGAACAGGAAGGTCTGCCAGGAGCCATCCAGGGGCGGGGCACACAGCCCCATTTTCCCTGATAACAGAAGCTCATTCATTAAAGCACCGAGATTTTTCAAACTGGTTTTGGTGGGCATTGTTCATTTTTGCTTGTGTGCATTACCCACGCTTCTGTCTTGAACAGAATACCCAGATGTGGTAAAGCCCTGCTTTGGGGTCAGCAAAGCCCACCTCCTTTATTGCCTCAAGTGGCCTTTTGTGCTGGCACTGGAGCCCCCACTGTGGAGTCAAGTGCATGGGTTTATGTCCCTGTCTCTGTCACAGCTACTTCTGCAGCTCTAGGTCACTCTCATTCGGTTTAGGTGAAGTTCCTGGCTTCATTGGGCTGGGATTTAGCTCAGTTGGTAGAGTACCGCTCTGCAGTCTCTGAGGTCCAGAGTTCGATTCCCAGCACTGCAAATATGGGAGAAGGATGTGGCAACCCACTCCTAAGGCAATCCCGAAAACAATCTGCCATTGAAAACCCTATGAGGGTTGCTATGAGTCGGACATGAGTCGACGGCACCTAACAACAACAACAACCTGGCTTCATCACCATCACCCGGTGGTGACTTCAAGGTTTTGTGCACATGTGCGCATCTTTGTTTGCTTTCTCTTGAGCCCACATGTAAGAAAGGAAACTTTAGTTTTGAACCTCTTCCCCCTGCTAGATTGTAGTGCAGGTTGCCACAACATTTTCTCCTCTTCTTTCACCTTCACACAGACTCAAAGCCCACAGTAGAGACACTGGGACCTACGGTGAAGAGTGAAGAGACCACTACCCCATATCCCACTGACGAGGAGACCACAGAGTGTGGAGAGAACTGCAGCTTTGAGGACGGTAAGGACCAGGGTGGGCATCCAAAGGCATCGGTATGGCATGGGTGTGGGTCAGTGGCTGGCCTCTGTCTGGGCAGGAGCTTCAGGTACCCTGGGTCAGAGGCACAAAGAAGGCATCAGGGAGGTGCAACTACCCAGGGACTTGGGGTTGTTGGTACCTACCAGCAATCTAGAAGCATTCAGATACTGTAGCAAAACCAGTACAGCCCTACAGGATGCAAACACACTGGCATCTCCAAAGAAAAGTCTCCTGGTTGAGCCCTCACTATCTTGATTCTGCTAAAGGAAAACTGTGCTCAACCTTAGAATTCACAGTGGTGATAGTTTTCCTTGCGAAGCTGTGTGTCCATGGTACAGTCATGTGAAGATCTAGCTTCATCTGGCATGAGCATGATAGCCAGGTTAATTCAGCAGTTAGCCACAACTTAGTTTCATTTCCCTGTGTCTTTCATTGCTGCTGATTTAAGAAAATGTAACAGAGATGACTCTACAAAATAGTGTATTGCACTGTCTACCACTGAGTGCAGGTCAGGGGCAAAGGCAGAAATGTATAAAGGCATCTTCGCCCAGTCCTTCCAAACTCAGGGGAGCCTTATTTTTGGATCGTGTGTTCACATGGAAAATCTGTATTCCTCTCATTTTATCTTCTAAGCATAACCAAGTTATGCTTAGATTAGATTAAAAACAGTAGCTGACAGAGCCCAAAAGCAAGTCACATTTTAAATCATACTGTTAAGGTCACCAAAGTATTGGACCATTCCTGATACACCATAAATTTTGGAACTCTTGGCCTGTTGGGCTGGAATTTTGAGTTTGACGGCTTCACTTTACAGTAGATTACTGATAATTATTAAATGTTCATTAAACAAAGTGAGGGAGGATTGGCGAAGACACTGGAAGAAGAACCTAAAGATGTGGGTTTGTTGTTGTTAGGTGCCATCGAAAACCCTACAAATAGCAGAAAAAGATGTAGGTACGTGGTGAAATTTGTTGAATCTGCACATACAGCCATTTGATAGTACAAGGAACTGCGTGGATTGAGTAGATGGCTCCAAAAAATGGCTACTGAGAAGAATGGGAAGAAAGCCAAAAATAAATGCTGAAGTCGTGTGGCTGAATAATGATAATTTAATGCATATGCTCTGGGGAATGTGCTTTTGTATATTGTGTGGGTGGGGGACACTACTGGGCAGGGGTAGTTGAATATAGAATCCTGACATTTTAATGAACTTGTTTTTGTTTCATGAAGAGAAGGAGACATGAAGAATCTTCCAAGACATGTTTAAGATAGTCTGAGAGCCAAAATTGGAAGGCATAGGTAGTTAATATTAGATTCACAGAGTTAGCATATCGGGGGTCAGGGGATGGGGATTCTGTCTAAATGGCAATCCAAAGGAGAATTTAAGGGCTCTGCTATAAAATTCTAGAAGTTTATTTTTCATATAATTTTACCGTTTATAGTGGTTTGTTTGATTTGAGGTTTCTTTGACGGTCCCTCCCTTCTCCTTTTTGGTAAAAGATCCTTTTGTGGAATTTGGTTCCTGAGATATAGTATGCATGTAAACATTAGAAAGGAATTATGGTATATTGAATTACTCTGTATTTTTGAGCGGAAAAATAGACATTCAGAAATTGTCAGGAGAAGGGGTGGTGAGGGCTAAGGGCTGACTTCTCCAAGCCACAGGTCGGTGGTTCTGTAATAGATTCCATGTGTTTCTTCTCCACTTAAGCTGACTTTGGCCAAGGGTGGGCAAACACTAAATATTCTCGATTGGGAAGGGGAGGCAGAGACAGGGTCTGCTGGCAGTTTGCCTCCTGGTGTGGCGCTCAGCAGCAGCCTGTCCCCCTAGACGAGAGCCTCCTCACTGTCCTGGCAAGCAGTTTGTTTCTGCCAGCCTGCTCTTCCCTTTAAACTTCTAACCTGCATTCTAACCCTTCCCTGCAGAAATTCCTCTCTGGGAACCTGGGAAGGGAAGTGAGAAGGTCAAAGACCACACTTCCTCCCTGCTGCCAGCATTAGCCAGCACTTTTCCGCACTCTTCCCAGCCACTGCTGGCCAGCATCCAAATTTGGGTCCCCCTTTCCTCCTTCTCCCCACCTCCGTACCACCCCCACTTAATCATGTACTTGGCCCTAACTCGTACTGGATTTTTGGATCTGTGTGAAACCCAGAAGAAATCTTCTTGGTTCAGTCTTCGAACTCAGGCAGGTAGTCCTCCAAACAGACAGAACAAGCGATTGTGTGGTCACTTCTTAGATTTCCATGGGGAAAGCATTTTTCACCACCACCACCACCACTACCACCCCCACAGGTCCCAGCTTTCAGGGACTTGGCACAATGTAAAAATATTTCTCATCCTGGTCAGCACTGAGCTGGGCAGCCTCCTGGGCTGGCCTCTGGTTTTCACTCCTAACATGTCAAATCACCCACCTGGAGATGCCGCAGTGTCCTGGTCTTCCGAAGTAAGAGCTGTATCACAAAGAGGTAAAGCGTAGATAATAAGACAGCTTTGTTTCTGAGGTCACTTTGTTCTCACCAGCCAGAACCTCCCAGGCATTTCAGCCTCTCTAGATGCTAATGGGCCGCCCCATCACTTCTGAGAGCCAGGTTGGCATGAGATGAGATGATCCTTTTTGGGAGTCAGCCTTCCACTGAGCCACTGGGGAGACATTCTTCTCTGCCATTTAGGGAGCAGCAATTTTCACATTTGTCTACTCGCTGAGGTAGACAGAAGAGGCTGATTAGAGCCTGAAGCCGTTCGGTGGCCTCATTTATAATTGCTTACTATGGGAACCACTGGCAAACTTGGCTTTCATGCCTGGGAAGGATGAGACCAAAGCCTGACCCAAGAGCCAGTGATCGCCAAGATGAGTTAAATGAATAAGCAAAGGGAGCCATTTCTTTCTGTGTTCGCCACTCAGGCCTTGCCAGCCCTTTAAATAGCACCACTGTGGCTGTTCTCTGGACCCATTTCATTTGCCTTCCTTTGGGTTATTTTTCTTCCTCTTGTAGACAAAGATTTGCAGCTCCCTTCAGGATTCAATTGCAACTTTGATTTCCCTGAGGAGCCCTGTGGTTGGATGTATGACCACGCCAAGTGGCTCAGGAGCACCTGGACCAGCAGCTCCAGCCCCAACGACCGCACCTTTCCAGGTAAGCCGGCTACAGGATCCCCTGAAAGACGTTAAGGCTGGGCTGCCCCAACGTTTTTAGCTGAATTCCCTTGGAAGCTTTGTAACTTCCCACCGCAGAGAGTAATTCGCTGTTCTTTGCCCACAAACCACCACAGTCTTTGCTCAAGACGTCACTACACAGACTAGCCAGTGTGTGGTTCCTATCCCCCTCTGTGATTACAGCCCAGACTGGGAGCTGGGAGGGAGAGATCTGGGCCAAGATGAAGGAAAGAAATAGCAGTTGGGAGGTCCTCCCAGTTAAGAGGAGTCTCTCAGGGTCCTCTTGTTTCTGTAGCCTTCACTGGCTACCACTGTCACAGAGCCTGCTGTCAAATTTTAATAATGGTTACATTTAACTGGCTTGTCTACTTCAAGCTGGGTATTCCTCAAGTGACTCATGGAAAAAAAAAATTCTAGACTGGCTCATTGGGCAACCACTGGTTTTGACTCCTATTTCTGAGGGTATAACTGCATGGGGGCCAACCAAGTCAGGGGACTGAAATATTGCCATGCCCATGGGTATGACCCCCATTTGGTTTCAGAAAGCCAGAACTCAGAAGCCCATCCTGGGTTGCCTTTAGGACCTATCAATAGGTAGAAGCAAGAGTTGTCTGTTGTCTCTATTGTCACATGCTTTGACAGTGGCCTTCTGGTAAATACTTAACCATAGGCTTTCTAAGGATTGGAAGGAAACCAAAACCTGCCTGGTAATGTGTGCTACTTTCATTGGTGTAAGTACTCATACCATGGTTCAGGTTAAGCCACCAATACATCATTGGAGGCAGAGGTAAGGTACAGTAAGAAGGTAGGAGGGAGTGTTTTTTCATTGTACAGATACAATTGATATAAATAACCCCAGGCACACGGATGCTGACAAAAAAATGTATTCAAATAATTAGGAAGTGGAGAGTTTGGCACATTTATTGCCTTTTGTTTTTAATCTAATTTATTGCAACTTTATATAATCTAATTTTTAATAATGGTTATGTTTAACTGGCTTGCAAAATTCCAGAAAATTTAACAAGCAGCTCTCACAAGCTGATCCACATTGGTGCAACACATCATTCGTTAGCTTTCCATTTTCCTACTCCTCCAGCCTGGACCTTCGACCCCCATAAGCATTTGAAAGGAAAAGGGTTAATTCTGGAAATTTGGTAGAACAAATGACGCCAGCATACAATAGGAAAAAGCTAAAGGATAAATAGAGGGAGGGCTCGCCTTCTACTGGCTTCCTCAGAGCTGTTCTACTGCCTGTCACCCCAGTAGACAGCGAGGGGACAGGCACTAGGCAAGCACTTGGGGCTGACCTCCTGCCACAGCCCGCACTTGCATTGCCAGAGGGTCACAGCTTCTACTCTGGAGAAAAACATTTTCATATTTCAAGTGTTTATCTCTTCAGCATTTTTGTGCCGCTCAGAGAGATTAGTATCAAGGACCATCGCAGCCTAGGGCACAGGAGAGCACACTCACCCCAGCCCCAGCCTCAATCATCCTCCCCTCTCTCTCACTGCAATAATGTTTAATTAATATAATGAGCCTCCTGCACGTTGGAAAAAAAATACTTATTTTTATAACCCAGCCTGGATTTTTCATTTCATTTCCTCTCCTTTGAGACTGGGTCCAATTAATTGGTGGCTTTTCCCAGCCCCCATCTTTTATCTGAATGTAAGGAAGGTTAGTGAGGTATGTGTATGCATGTGTACATAGCATCTATGTATGAGTGCATTTGTGGCTTCTGTGTGTGGGTAAGTGAGGGAGGGTGTGTGTGTGTGTGTGTGTGTGTGTGTGTGTGTGTGTGTGTGTAAGGTGCAGCTTTGCAGAGGCACTTTGAATAAAGGGCTATACCCATGGGCTGTCTCCAGGGTAGGAAGATACACAAGCTCTTGTTCAGTGTCCATCTTCAGGTTCTTTCTGATAATTTGGGCCTCCCTCTTTTACTCTTCTAAGCAGATTTTCTCTAAGAGCATCTGAGGCCACCCCTGCCCAGGATACAAGGCCTTTAGTTAGCAACTAGTAGTTCTGGAAAAGTGTATGTCACCTCCCTTTGGCTGTGGCCTGAACTGCTGTTGCCCTTCACCCCCACCAGCTCCTGGTCCAGTCTTGGCCCTCATCTGCACGCCTGGTCTGCTGACCCTGGCTACTGGTTGGGAATTCTAGTCTTGTTCCTCATTCCAGCTGATTCATTACACTCTGCGGTTTGGGAGGGCTTTTCAGAGCTAGCTCACAAAGCAGGCAGGATTCCAACCTTTGGCTGAATAGATGGGGACAGAGAGAAAATTAGGGCCATAAGGAACTGCTAGATCTAATGTTGTTCCTCCCTTAAGATATTGAGAAGGAAAACAATTATTTTCTTCTTCCAAGGGAATCCTTGAAGTTTGGAAAAGTGGCACTTGTAACCTGCCTCTGAGAAATGAAGTCATAATATTATTCTCAGAGCCCTTCCCTCTATCCTCTGATGATTTAAAAACCCATCTTCCCTAGTTCTCATTTTCCTTCTGCTTATAAAACTCAAAATCAGGGCATAAGCAGAAGATAGAAGGTCCTTTCTATTCAGGGTGGTCTTTTCTTAAAAAAAAAAAAAAAGTAATAAGAAAGAAAAGAAAAAGAAAAAAAAAGGCCCCTGAGGGAAGCAGTTGGGAGAAAGGAAACAGCTGTGCTTGGTTAGGGGCAGGGCAAATGCTAATGGCTTCAGAATGGCTGGCGCCAAGGAGTCAAACCTGAAAGCCACCGTGTCACCCACACTTTGCTATTCCACAAAGAGGAGACCATTCTCCTCTTGAGGAGAAGCATGCCCTGTGCTTTATCCCTTAATGAGATAGGTAAACAGAAGTAATTAAATTTTAGAACAGAGGTGTCTCCACCAAGGCTAAAGGAGAGGGGCTGAAGGGAAGGGTGGAGAGAAGGGAGGAAATGGCCATGTTGAAATATCGTAACACAGGCCATTTGATCCAAAGTGTCTGTGGAAACTACTTACATTCCTTACGTGTCTTCTGATTCAGTTGTTTTCTCATGTTTTCTGTTTCTTTTTTTTCCCTCCTCCCTTTTCCTTCTTTTAAGTCAGCAATTAGTTCTGTGCTTTTGGCTAGTGGTACTGGTGGCTTGAGGCTGACAAGACACCCACTGGTTTCATTCCACTGTTTTTGTTTTTCAAGATAGTCTTTCAAGCCTCTCAGAATTTCTTTTTTTAGCTCTTTGCTGTGGCTGAGCTGCCTGGAGTGTGTTCATACCAACCTCTGGGGACTCTGTTCCAAACTCAGTGACCCCTGGTGGCGGTGGAGGACCCCGCCCCGTGTTCTCTGAGAGACTGCTCTGCGTTTTCTCTGTAGCTACAATGACAAAGGTGTCCCTTTTAGTAGAGCTGGCATATTTTCTATCTACATGTTTTGAGGATGATCAGAGTCAAGTGTTGAAGGAACAAGGTAAAAACTCCTTGAGGTGACAGGGCAGGTGCAGGTATCTGTAGCTGCAGTGTTCAACAAGAAGCCACTAGCCACATGTGGCAATTAAAATGTAAATTAGTTGAAATAAATACAGCTAATTTTTCAGTTCTGCTGTTGCACTAGCCTCATTTCATGGGTACAGTAGCCACACCATGATGGTCGGTGCATCTATAAAATATATTGTCATCACAGAGTATTATAGTGGACAGAGCTGCTCCAGTGCCTTTGGACATTAATATAAGAGCAACCTTGAGGCTCTTCCTGATGCTCATTTCATTCCTTGGCTGGGTCTAAACCAAGAGACAAATAATTAGGGGGATGTATCTTCTCTATGAACTTTTGCTGGAAGTGTTCGGTGGCTGCTATCTTTATTTTTGTGTGTCATTCTACCTCATGTTGTTGTTGTTGTTAGGTGCCGTCGAGTCGGTATCCGACTCATAGCAACCCTCATAGGGTTTTCAATGGCTGAGTGCTTCGGGATTGCCTTGGGAGTGGATTGCCAGGCCCTTCTCCCATTTTTGTGGTGCTGGGAATTGAACTTGGGTCCTCAGAGACTGCAGCGCAGCGCTCTACCCACTGAGCTAAATCCCAGCCCATTCTACCTCATAGAGCTCCCGTAATAGAAGAAGCAGGTCACATGGCATAAGATGGCGTAGGACTATTCTTGGTCAATCAAAAACAGCATGCTGCCAGACACTGTGGCGCACACCTGTAATCCCAGCCTCCCTTGGGAGACTGAGGCAGGATACAGCCTGCACCGCTTACCAAGTCTCTGCCTCAAAATAAAAAATAAAAACAGGGCCAGGGGTGCACCTCGGTGATAGAGTGAGTGCTTACCTAGCATGTGTGAGGCCCTGAGTTCAGTCCCAAGCACACACGTACACACAAACTAATACCAATAATAGTCATAGTTATTATTATTGTCATTGTCATTCTCATTACTGTTGTCAGGAATGAGATAAGAAGACCAGAGATAAACAGTATTATGCTAGGTCAGCTTCATAATCTTTAAGTGTGTGGTGTTCCTAAATACATGCTCTTTTATTGGTGGACCTTGTGAAGCATGCTTATAGTGTTAATTCATTTCTATAACTTGAAGTCATGAAAGAGTCATAATGAAAACAAGCAAAGCCTACTTGAAATAGTATACCATTATGGAAGGACAGAATTTTGCCCAGCTTACATAAGGGATTGGGAGAACAGTGCCTTTGCTCTTGGTGCAAAAAAAAGCTGAAGTGACAGTAAGTCAAGAATCTTAACATTCAGATTTTACAAATGGTGACTATCTCTTCAAATATAGGTATTAGACTTATTAGCTCCAAATTGAGGTTGTTTCCATGCTCATTGGGCCTTTGATAAAATGCATTACAGTCGAAGACTGGAGCTGTGATTCACTGGGTGTGCATAGGAGAAGATTAAGTGAAGTGTGGATGGGTATGGTGGGTGGATAGTTTTAGAAAAATCGAAAGAAATAATTGATGAGTGAACTTACTCATGATGGGCTTGATTTTTTACAGTGAGCTAGCAGTGATTCTGAACTAAAAAGCAACTTGCTGAGCTCAAAAGATCAGGTGGGACCCAAGACAGCAAACATTGCAGACCCTGAATTGGCATTAGATTGAATTGCCTTCAGAAAGAGGTTGCTATGGTTTGGCTGGGACACAAATCACTGCAAATATAAGGATTGAAACTTCTCAGTTGTTGACCATGATAGATAATTAAAGACCAGGAACAGCTTGGCTAAAAGGAAGCCAATATTCAAGGAATAATTTCAACTAGGAAAGGAAAGAATAGAGGCCCTTCATTAAGGAAGGGAGGAAAAGGAAAGTATCTCCGGCTTTGTAGAAAAGACAGCAGTAGAGAGAAACGGTTACCTCTTTTTCTGAAAGTCATGATTGGCTAAGTCCCCCAGCAGTGTATGCTGCTTGATATTGATAATGAAGGGGCAGAATAATGACAAGACTGTCTCAGTGGCAGGACTTTTCCTAAAAGCTGACATACGGACAAACAGTGCTAGGTAGACTCCTACAAAGACCGGGCCTGAAAATGTACATATCCACAGAATGTTCTATTGTAAACGTTGAAAACATCCTGCTGGGTTTATCCAAAGTCAATGTTTCCCTTCACTGGTTGTTAATTTGAGGACCTTCCCAGAGATAGACTGACCTTGGAAGGCCAGCTGAGGGGCTGACTCATGTTTTAAGTATGACCTATACTACGAGTCTTCATCTCCTGCCGCACTAAATAGTCTTTCAGATGGTTGTTCTGGTAGGAGGGCAAGATGCTAGCCAGGAGATGTGTGTGTTGGACAGATGGCTTGTTTGGCTTTGCGATAGCCAGGAGGATCAAGCTGGTGATTTATTTTAAGATTTGGTAAGGTGCGGACACAGTTGAATCCATTGCTGTTGGGCCAACCACAGTCCCTTGTTCACAGGACACTTAGGCAGCCGA
The DNA here is from genome assembly GCA_007922755.1 of Pedetes capensis. Taxonomy (NCBI): domain Eukaryota; kingdom Metazoa; phylum Chordata; class Mammalia; order Rodentia; family Pedetidae; genus Pedetes; species Pedetes capensis. Next base: position 66,166 of record VMDO01001508.1, read on the forward strand.
AGCCAGATGGGGCCGTAAATCGCCAGGTGAAATATCCAGGGACTCTTCCTAAAGACAGCAGCAGGTTGAAACGCCCGCACAACCCTAGTCTCTCTCTGCCCTTTTGAACTCCTGTTGCTCATTCTCATGTGATTGTTTTCCCTGTATCATTGGCAACAACAGATGTTTTGAGTCAAGGACCCAGCAGAATGCCTCCCAAATACGTCAGGTCCAGGAGAAGAGGGATTATATCTCAGGAGCATTATTTCTTCATTCTCTTTTAGCAACTGAACATATTTCCTTTCCATTGTCTTTGTGTTGGAAGCTGTCCATTGCCGGCATCACAACCATCGAGCTACGAGAATAAGAAAGCGGCAGGGCTGGTTCTTAGCTGGTCACTTGTCATAAAAAGGCAAACTCTTGATGATTCAAAGGGCTTTTTCTTAAGGTCCAAGTAAATCAATGAAGTAGCCCTCCCCCATGCCATGCCAATTCATTTTGGTATCTGGTAATTAACAGTCACTGTATGTTTAGAGCTTCCTCAGGATCTGGCAGTGCTCAGCCATAAATTGGGATATTCTAGAAAAATCCTTATTTGTAGCACATGTTCAGTCTCAATATCTATATTCAAGTGCCATGATTTTAAAAAGCTGAAGCATTTTGCTCGGAAGAGGGGTCAGTGGAGACCCACGCCTTCAGCCAAAGCCCTGGGAAGGGGATATTTATTTATTTATTTATTCCTAATTAGTGTACAAAATGATAAGTTTCATATGGCATTTTCACACAATTGTATGGTATACTCTGCTCTTCTTCATTGCTGTTTTACGACCCCTCCCCCAGGAAGAGGACATTTAAGGGGACAAGGGTTGTGTTTCCTGAGGAAGCACAGATTCGAGCTCTTAATTCTTCATGAGTGAAAATGTTTCCATGACAGGGGACAGAAACTGGCTGTGTTCCATCAGGGATAGAAGGAGGAAATGTGTCTAAATGACAGCATGAAAGCTAAAAACTGAACCTAAGTTCCTGACAGCTAGAGTGTGATCTGGACAGCGCCTTGCCGGCGAGGCCTGTAGAGGCTCCTTCCCTGGAGAACTTCGTGCACAGAGTGCTGGGGTCCTGGGAGCTGGCTCGGCACGCTTCTTTTGTTGGGGGGCTGCCCCCTCCCAGTGATCACCTGAGGCGCCACTCTTAACGGAGGACCATGCCGTATTTCATTCCATCTTCTGGCACTTGGTACAAAAGATGTCACGAACAGCACGTGGTGGACAACTTGCAGCTGCCTGGTTTCTGGGGTTAGGGCAGATCTGGGGAGGCATCTTATTCCAGGAAACACTGTTACCATACTTAGGCAAAATCACACTTCTCTTTGAGTCTTGGCTTGGCCTTCCAGGTTATTGGTAGTCGCTACTCTTTCCACATAAAATAAAGGCAAGCATAGGAAGTAGTGTGGACACACTACCTAACCCTTTGTGTTAACTTCTCCAGAGCCTCCACAAGCCTCGCTGGCAATGTGCTGTCCAGATCAAACCCTGGCTGTCAGGAACGTCTTAAATTCAGTCAAGTAACTTTTATTGAGCTCTTATGGTGTCCCTGCAAAGCGCTTTTCCTGGCTCGTCTCCATAACCCTGTGCAATAATACTCTCATTATGTCCATTTTTCAGTTGGACAGACTGAGGCTTCGAAGAGCTTAGTGAGCCTGAAGCCAGGATGCCACCCCAGAGGTCCGAGCCCACCTGAGTTTACTCAGTCCCAGCAGGGTGCAAATCTTCCTTCCATCACGCCCTAGTAGTGGTCTGGCTTCAATTCTCTGAGCCTCAGTTTCCTGTTTTCATAAAAATGGAGAACATAATAACGTTGGTTGCATAGGGCTAGGTGGCACAGGGAAGAGCAGATAAGGTAAAGCCTCTAGTGCAATGTCCGTCATGTAGGAAGTGCTCAGTTTGCTCATTCTGCACTGGCTGATTTTTTTCCTGCGTCTAATTCTGCTTTTCCTGGTCTGAGTCATTCCTTCATGATGCTCCTGGTTCTAATCAGGCGTCCCTCGGTAACAGACAGGGACATTTTGCAGTTCAGAGTCCTTCTGAGTGATGTCGACTGCTAATTCCTTAAATTTACATATCATTTTTCTTCCCTGGAGCTCATAGCACTTAACAGACAAGTGGGGCACGAATGACTTAACTAAGTGAAATCCAGAGGCCTGCTTGTCTGCAGATTCTGCAAACTCGTGGATTAGCTCACATGTCAGCACTGAATTATGATCCTTCAGCTGCTCGCGCTTAGCACACCACTGGCATTAACTCCCTGGTCTTGCCGTTGTCCTTTAAATCATACGTAGTGATTATTGTCCCACTGGAGGAGGGAGAAGAGAAGAGAAGAAGCGAAAGGGCGGCACTGGGGCTGCTGAGGGTCCCTAGAAGAGGCTGACACGGAAACCTTTGGCTGGTTCTACCTGAAGTTCTGGTGATGGGACGGGTGAACAACATAGACCCAGATAGAATCCAGTCAGCCTGCTTCTTCATACCCTACACACATTTTACTTACCCGATTCTAACTATTATGCTTTAATTCTCCTGCCACTTAAGAAGACAAATTCACACGTGACAATATTTCTGCCAAGCAATTTTCAGGCAGCAAGTGGATTTTATTTGTGAAACTGTGAAGGAAGAAGACGGAATAATAAGTCTCTGAAGTCTGATTTCCTTTATAGATGAGGTGAAACAGTAAGGGCTTGGAAGCAGAAGAGCATTTAGGGGATTCTCACTGGTGGCTCAGGCAACTGGGTGCCTCTACTGGTTGCCCTGTTATTATTGGCTTACCTCACCTTTGAAGGGGGCTGTTAGCTCAGGAGGACAAAGGGACTTGTGAAGGGATTATATGAATCTGAGGGCTGGCAGAGGCTAGTTGATCTTCCCTCTGTCCTCATTTTCAGGCTTATAGGACTCTGTGTGTTCATCATTCATTCATTCACTCATTCATGGGAATAAAATTTCCTTGAGTAGGGCCATGTATATGACACTGTCTAGGGAAACCCTCAGGCATGTGTCAGCTTGTGCTGTGGGTGCTTGCATGTTGCTGTGATGCTGAAAGCAATGCCTCCAGTATTTCAGATACCAGCAGGGCTACCCATGGTGGACAGGTTTCAGCTGAGCTTCCAGAGTAAAACAGACTTGGGAGAAGGACCCCAGCAGCCCACTTCAGAAGCAATTAGCCATTGAAAAGCCTATGAATAACAGAGAAGCACTGTCAAATACAGTGCTGGAAAAGGAGCCCCCCACAGGCTGGAAGGCATTCAAGAAACAACTGGGGAAGAGTTGCCTCCTCAAAGTAGAGTTGACAGGAATGGAGTAAAGCTACTAGGACCTCCATTTCTGATGTGGCACAACTCAAAATGAGAAGAAACATAGTGACTACAACATTGGGCTCAAACATAAAAAGATCATGTGCATGGCACAGTGTTGGGTAGTGTTTTGTTCTGTTGTACATGTGGTTGCTATGAGTCGGATCTGACTCAATGGCACCTAACAAAGACATCTAGGGAAAGGAGAAAGAAGCTGTATTAAACCTTGTATGTGCAAGATCAGAACCTTACAATATAACTGAGGTGGTAAAAAGAAGACATACACAAAACAGTTACATTAATAATGCCAGGTAGTAGGCAGTTACCTGCTAAAGTCCACAGACAATGGTCTTGGGTCCTTTTAAAAGGAAGTATAATTGGTGGTACAGTCTGTAAGTACTAAAGTTATTGATAGTAGAGGGGGATTAATGTTGCATGCACCAAAATAGTTAGGAAAAGAGCTGGCAAAAGGGTAGGATAGGTGGAGAAGTGGGGGAGTGAGGAATTGTGGGTAAGGGGAGAAAAGGCCACATCAGGCCCAGTGGGAAAGCCAGTTTGCCTCCAAAAGAGTGTGATTGATTGCAAGGACTTGGGGCAAGGCACCTGTAGGCAGCTGAAATAAGTGCAGAAAGATGGAAAAACCCTTAGCCAAGTCTGGGCTTTACCATTTAACCAGTCCCTCTAGCTTGGATAAGTCACTTTAGCCTTTCTGAGTGCCAGTTTCTTCATTATATGCAAAATAGGATTAGTAAGTCTCAGCTCACAAGTGTATAGCAAGGATGAAATGAAATAATGCATACCAATGTGCTTTGTAACCTGTAAAGCATTATGCAAATATGAGTTGTAATTATTATCATTAATAGCGGTAGCAATACGATCTGATAGGGGAAGCATAGGTTTAGAAGATCATTGAGTGTCTGGTTATGGTATCAGTGTTTCTTCCCTTGGCAGACCCCCATCATTAAAATTCTCTTCTGAAGAAAGCTTCCTCTTCATTATCTGTGCTGATTTTGCCCTCAAAGGGGTTAGATGTTATGGGGTACCTAGACAGGCATGGCTCTGGACGGTGGAGGGGGCACAAGGTGGAATCTCCCATATGCATTCTAAACTGATCTAATTTGGCCTACGGGGAGGGTAGCTTCAAGCAATAATCCTAGAGAGTCTGACTACAGGAGGTGGCTTAGGGGGAGCCACATAGGTGGGCAAAGGAAAGGGGTCAGGGAGTAGAAAAGGGAGTTGTTGTTTCTGGGCCTCTGACGGGAGGTTGTCACATACTTAGATACATCAGCTGTAGTTACAATGGTAAAACAGGGATCCAGAGAGACTGGTGTTGATTCAGGGCTCCAAAGTCCTAACCTGTCCTTCCCTGAGGAACCCAGGATGTTCCCAGTCCCTCTTGAGTAAGACAGCTCTGTGCTCATCTGTCAGATTAGTATGGCAACATAGTAACAAGATGCTGAGGTGTCTGAAGAGCCCACATTCCACACTAGGAATGAAGTGGAAATGTATCCCTGCCCTCTTGCAGAAATGTTCAGCATTCCATGCCCGTATGTTTTAGAGCCAAAAGCAGGCAGTGAGATTTCTTCCTCAAACACACCTTGCTCTGCAGAAGTGGCCAGAGCGTTCCTGCACAAGCTGGAGTTGCAGGTGCTCGTCTCCACACCTGTATCAACAAGGCATGCCAGCTGCCAACCACAACAAGAACTTGGTCTTCTGCATATCTGATGGGTTATAAACCAATCCACCAAAAGAGCCATTCTCCAAGCATTTGGATTTGTTGTTGTTGTTAGGTGCCATTGATTGGCATTTGGACTGATAAACTTTTCATTTCCCAGTACGTGTATATTCTCTGCTAAACACATAGCCTTTGTTAATGATAATGGCCATATCTTTATCATCACAGTTGAATATGGCAGCTTGAGAACAGTCAAATCCCTGCCTCCCCTGGGGTGCATAAGGAAGGGAGTGGAAGATCAGGGCCCTTGAATCACCCTATCCAGTCGCCACCCCATGTTCTCCTTGAAGTTGACACAGGCATCCAGTCACAGTCACTGGGGCCCAGGCATCATCTAGCAGCTCTGGCAGAGGCAGAAGGTTTTAAATGTCTTCCATTTGGACAGCACCCAACCAAGACAACAAAGGCTTGAAGCACAAACCACCTGGCCAGAGTCATCTCCAATCCAGCAGCCGCCTCACCCCTGTAAACTGATCCCTTATAATTGGGTTCATTTGACTGCATGGGCTCTTTGGGCAAGCCACTGATGAATAAGATGTGGGTCTGGCCTCCTAGGATCTAGCAAGAGAAGCCAAGCCTGTACACCACCAGCCAAGGCTGAAGGCTGGCTTAAAAGAGAATAGGAGGAGGGACCAAGGTGACCTAGAGATGAAGAGAAGGCTTCCAGAGAACACAGCATTTGAATCAAGGCTCTGAAGAAGCTTTAAGTGAGGGACACAGGGCCTGGAGAACAAGGATGTGAATAAATAAAAGAACACCCAAATGCTGGCGCCAGCTTTGCACAAGATGGGCCACAGGTGCAAACCAGTGTCTTTCCCAAGCATTTACCAAGAACCGCTGTTTGGGTTTGTCTCCCTCAGATGACAAGAACTTCTTGCGGCTGCAGAGTGATGGCCGGCAAGAGGGCCAGTATGGGAGGCTCATCAGCCCTCCAGTGCATCTGCCCCGGAGCCCTGTGTGCATGGAGTTCCAGTACCAAGCCACCGGTGGCCGCGGGGTGGCGCTGCAGGTGGTGCGGGAAGCCAGCCAGGAGAGCAAGCTGCTCTGGGTCATCCGAGAGGACCAGGGTGGCGAGTGGAAGCACGGGCGCATCATCCTGCCCAGCTACGACATGGAGTATCAGGTGTGCTGGGGAGGAGAGGTGGCGGGGGAGATCCGGGGGAATCGGTGTGATCTGTGTTTCAATATTTCAAAGGGCCATACCCATTCATCATTAGGGGACATGGTTAAGTTCTGCTGTTTTCATTGTGTTTCTTGGGTCGCCATGGCAACTAAATGACACTCTTATTTGTTATTCAGAATGTGCCTATCTCTACACCCAGACTTGGTTCTTTGTTCCTCTTATTGCCTTTTATATTGCTGAAATCTTCTCCAACAAATGTTTCTTCTCTCCATTTTATTTTAGATTGCTATCAGGTAGGCTGACAAAGGGACACAGAAACCGGGGAAATAAACTCTCCGCCTGAGCCCCTGAGAACCTAGGAGGCAATGGGAATCTCCTCCCAGGGCTGTCCCAGGGAAGGGGAGCCCCACAAGGGGTGTGACTGCAGCTTGTGCCCCGTGGCCAGCCGACCTGAGACAGCCCTAAAAAAGCGGCTTCTCTCTGGACAGCTCCAGGAATTGATTTCTATTATCTCTATCTCATGGAGCAAGGGACTAAGGACAGATGGGCACGTGCAGCTGTAGCTGCATCTTGGGTAGGAGTAGACACTGTGGACGAGGTGACTGAGAACCAGCCAAAGCATTAACCTGCTCCTCCCCAGACAAGGAGCAGCAACAGATGGCTGGGGAGGCAGCCAACTGCTCGCTCAGCTTGCCAGAGGATACGTGCTCGTTTGCAGAGAAAACCTGGGGAGGGCAAGAATGAGGAATGACTGAAGGCCACAGAGCAGAGGGGCTTCTGTGGGCAGCTGACAGCCACACTCTCTTTAGCTTGTAAAGCATCCTGAGACCTTCCCCATCCCCACCTGGATTCTCACCAACTTTTATGCACATATTATAAGAACCTGTTTGCATTTTTTGTCTCACCTACTCAATGATGAGTTTCTCTAGGTAGAGGTCTTGTCTGATTAGTTTTTGTTGCTGTTCTTGTGCCTAGCACATATTAGGTGCTCAGTAAACCATTGGTGAAGACTGGATCATCTCTCTCATAGTTGTAATAAAGGAGCCCTACCACATGCAATAATGAGCCATAAGGAAAGGTCACCTACCAGGCAATCCAAAGCTGTGTGCTGTATTTCTCACATTACCTTCACCTGCTCATGTCCCCTGAGTTTTTGAATACCTGGATTGGACATTTGGCAGATTTATGAGAAAGAAACCTCAAAAATAGCTAGGGAAATTTCAACCCTCCTTTAACCATGCCCTGATTGTGGTCCTTTTAATCAAAACATTCTAGTTACTGAACAACAATATCCATCACTTTGTTATATATTCTTACTCCTTCAAAAGTGCATTTAATTTGAACCAACTCTATTTAAATTAAGATCTCAAGAGATGTAGCCATGTGGTTCACAGATGTATTCCAGGTGCGATAAGACGTGCACATGGACTCGCATGCGCGCGCGCACACACACACACACACACACACACACACACACACACACACAAAGCTGCAGTTAACAGAATATTGGAACTCTTTGCAGTCTTTGGGCCAGGAAGCTTGGTTAACCATGGCTCTTTTTCTGACTTCTAGATCGTGTTCGAGGGGGTGATAGGGAAAGGACGTTCAGGAGAGATCGCCATTGATGATATTCGGATAAGCACGGATGTCCCGCTGGAGAACTGCATGGGTATGTCTCTCCTTGTCTCTTCATGGTTCTTTCAAATAAGATACCAGGGGCTGGGGTATATAAGAGGAAGCAACAGGCTATCTTCAAACACAGTGTTCCCCAGGGTAGGGCAGCACCATTCCGCGCAGGAGGTGAGGTGTGGGTGGAGCTGTACCTTGGGCTGAATTCCGGGTGGGAAGGGTGTGAGTTGAGGTGAAGGCTTATATCCATGCTCCCAATCAGAAATAGGCATGCACTAAGTATATGAAGGGGCTGGAATTTAGCTCAGTTGATAGAACACCCCTCTGCAGACTCTGAGGTCCCGAGTTCGATTCCCAGCACCACAAAAAATGGGAGAAGGGTGTGGCAACCCACTCGTGAGGCAATCCTGAAACAATCAGCTATTGAAAACCCTGTAAGGATCACTGTGAGTCTGACACAACTCGACAGCACCTAACAACAACAACAAGTATATGAAGATTCAGGGTGCCAGGACCCCAGCATCAAACTCCTGTTTTTAGCAAGGAAAATGCTAAGTGATGAGAACACCTGCCAGTCAGAATAACATGCTGGAAAGGTTTGATGGATTTAATGGAAGCCTTCAGTAGTGAGCAAAAATAGTACACATGCTATATAAGAGTGATAACACAATTACCCAAGCAGGTCTCTTTACATGAATGAAATTCAGGACAAATGTAAGGTGTTACATTTTGCTTTGAAGCAAATACCTCAAATGCCCTAAATCCCACAGTTGTTGGAGAAAACACTGCCTGCTAGGGGCCAGCATGGGAAGGAAACTAGTCCCATCACCTTGCTCAGGAGCAAGCTAAGAAGCCGGCCCTCCTGAGATGCACACATTCTACTCAAGGCTTCTTTCTGCAGCCACCGTCTCCCCAGGGGTTCCCTGACCCTGTCCCATCACAGCCATGCATGCTCCCAAAAGCAAGAGGGGAATCCTGAGAAGGAACAGGACTTGCTTCCAGTCAGCAGAATGGCTGTAATAAGTCACCAAGTGCTTTTCTTGAACTAAGAGTACCAGGAGTGTGTGCCTGATGATGTCAGAAGCCACTGAGAATGCCCTAGTCCCCTGAGCCACTCTCAGGCCCAGGGCATCTAGAAGTAATCCCGGCTCTGAGAAACTAATCAGTGGTGTGTGACTGATTACAATGCTTTCGGGACCCACTGCTCTATGAAGCACTTATGGTTCCAAAGCAACTTTGAGAATCCTCTCCATCCACCCAGCCCCACGATGGTGATATGTCAGACACAGTGTAGAACATGCAGAGGACATGGGACACTTTGGGTGGAGCATTACCAAATAACCTAATGGAAGTCATTGTCATCATATTCATCCAATTATTTCTTCTCTTATCTAATTCCAAACATTTTCTGTTTCTTTTTTTTTTCCAGAACCCATCTCAGCTTTTGCAGGTGAGAATTTTAAAGGTAAAAGAAAAAAATTTTTTGTTTGGTTTTGCATGCCTTTTTTTCTCCCATGTGATGTCAGTTTGGTTGGGGGAGTAAACTCAAATTTGACAAAGCTGGCAAGAGAAAAGAGATGGTTCTCCTTCCTACCACTAGATGGCACCAAAAACACCCGTAGGTGCCAGAATTGAGATCCTCACTGTCTCTTATTTAATTAAAGTTTAGAAACCTATAATAGAGACAAATAGGTTACAGATAAACCTTTCAGCCTTGCATTGTCCAACGGGGAGCAATGAGGCCGAAAATGCAGGAGTGGTGAGAAAGGAGAGGCTGTGGGAAGATCAAACCAAAAACAAGACAAAACAAAACAAAGCAAAAACAACGACCACCAAAAAGTCCATAATAAATTAAAAGTGAAATGAAGTGGCAATGATTCTTTTGGCCTGAAGATGGTTTCTTTGCAGCTCCAGGGTACAAAGTCAGTGGTCTTAATTAACTGTAGAGGCCAGCGGCAGGCAGTCTGGTGAGGGAAGCATGTTAAGGAAAGACACAACCAGGGATAATCATAAGGAGGAAGAGTTGGCAGATTCAGAAACTGATGTCTGGTAAGAGGAATAAGGAGATGCATTCGGTGACCGGAATTAGAGCACTTTAAATTCAGGGCTGAAAAGCAGCAAAAGGACGTTTTCTGCCTATGAAAGTAAACAGAGAGCAAGACAAAGAAGAATTTGAGGTACTCGCCTTATCTGGGGGGGAAAGCAAGCCTCCAACCCCAGGCGATGGTCATGATTGGGTTTTCCAGTGCAGTGAGTGGGGTTTACGTTCTTCCCTCTTTGCAATGCTGCTGGTTGGTGCTGCTGAAGTTCCCACCCAGGTTTCCAGTGCGGAACACATTGAGGAGCTGCTCTGAATGCTTCCCCACAGCTGGCCTGCGTGTAAAAGCCCACTTAGACACACTGACCCTCACTCGGGGACAGGGAGTTTTCAGGATCTACGTGTGCCCTGTTGGTGCTGACTGCGCTTAACCCTGTAGGTGACAGCATTTCAGAGATAAGGATAGCCGTTTTCTATCCCACGTCTAGACCCATTATCTTCACACTCATGAATCTGTCCAGCTCCTGGCTAGAAAGAGATGAATTCCCGGTGGGCCACCTCGATGTGCTCCCTGGTTCCAAATCATCTCGCCCAATCCTCCACTCATCACGCACAGCTCCAAGACAATGCATGAGGGGGAAAGGGACAGAATAGAGGAAAATGACAGACCGGTATAGAATATATTTTCTTTCTTTCTTACCTCTCCTCGCCTCTCCCAATTCCATGCCACTCCCCATTCCATATTTTGAAGTATTGAGAGTATTCATGTACATATATTGGTGCTCTGTGGATGTGAGAGTTATGTGAACGCAAATCCAAAGAGTTGGAAGCAAGGCTGGGAAGCAAACTGATCGACTTGGATTACAGTTGAATTCAAGTTCTAACCTTCAGGACCCAAGGTAACGCTCCCGCTGGGGAAGTGAAACCCGCGTCTATTGCTTCACTGGACTCTCTTTGGATTGTTGACACTCTGAGCTCCTAGAAAGACCGGTTCAAGACATACCAGCAACCGTCGCAGGTGCTATTCTGAGCGGGCACCGTGTCGGGTCATGACTGACAAGTACGGTGGCTGACGGCTTCGCTCAATAAACAAACCAGGCACATGTGCTTTCTGGAAGTCGTGGCCACCACGGGCTGCACAGTCCAGTCATGTTTTGCTTGTTAAAATATGTATATATACACACACAAAATCTTGTCCAAGTGGCAGTGCACATTTAGCCAAAATAAACACAGGGCTTAGTGCTTTAAAGGTAAGGACTTCCAGGGCGATCCTTACAGGCGACGTTGGAGGTTGTGCAGAGGCAGGGTGTGAGTGACATGGACTGGCCCAGGGCTGTTGTCGTGTAGGGTGGCAAGCATCATTGGAAGGAGGAAAGCAGATCTTGAGGAGCAGAGACTTGGCCGAAGAACACAGAGTGAAGAGCAGAATTAGCATAGAGAAGAGACAGTTTCCATCACATTGGCACATTTTATGTGTAAGTCCAAGTTGGTAGCCAGCTGAATCTAGGAACAGGGAGTCACTTCTTTTGGGCTGAGGGCAATTTGACCTCTTTTTCTTTCCTCAAGCAAACTCTTCCATTTGGGAGAGGAAAGAGGACCATGTGCTCCATCTAACCTAATGATACACACTCTGATCTTCCCTAGGCAGGACAGCAGGCCCCTCTCTTGATCGTGATATATAGTTAGTCTTTTCACTCAAAAAAAAGGAAATAGAAATCACGTTTGGATGCTGAAACGCCATTAACAATAGGCACTTACATTGCTGGTATGTTTTCTGAATTGGGGTTATTTTTCTTTTCCGTTGTAAATTAGCCATGCCACAGAAGTAATCTCATTCATTAAGGGAGATCAATGTGTACTTGGCAAATCTTTAGGGAAATGCAATAAAAGTGGCCTTTGGACCTGGCTTATTAGGTACTCTTGATCTTTCATATTTTGAAGTGGCTTTCATTTTCTGCCTCTTACTGATTTCTTGCTGGGCAACATTGTCTTTTTATTCCAATTGCCTTGTGTTTTCTGCTTCGTATATACACTTAGATTGTGTACTGGGGTGTGTATTGCTACTGAAGAGAAATGGTGGAGAAAGGGAACTGTATAGAGAAGGAGAAGGAGAAGAGAGAATGAATAAACTGTGTTATGCGATACTTAAAAAGATCTTTTTGTTGTTATGAGTCACATTTTAAACAATGTAGCTTTGGTGTGCTTTTTTTTCTTCTTCCTTCTTTTATAAGCAGTGGCTATGAACATGGTGTCGTCATGCATCTTTTTCTAGGATTTGAGCTTTAACAAATGAAAAACAGTGCATAAAGGGAAAGGGGAAAAAAAAGACTGAAAAGTGGTATAATTAAGGTGATGGATTATTTCCTTTTACCCGATACTTTCTTTTTTCAATAAAAGAAAAAAGAATGATAAAGAAGCCAGTTAAAATATATAAAGCCCATAATCAGAGTGCTGAGGCTGTTGACCAGGTAGTTATTTTTAGCAGCTGGTGGTGGAGAAAGAGTTTTTATTTGTGTTGTATGCTGCAGGCTTTAAATGCAACAGAAGCAGAGGGACGAGTCTGGTGCTGTGCCTGGTAGAAAGCCACAGACATCCAGGCTGGGGTGCCCTCGTGCAAGGTTGTCCTTGGAGTAGAGGATTCAGAACAGCTGTCATACACTACATGATCCTAAATGCAACATCCATGTCTTGTGTTGCTGTTGTTGTTAGGTGCCATGGAGTCGGTATCTAACTCATAGCGACCCTATGTACAATAGGTGAAACACTATTGTCAGTGCTTCTCTGCTATTCATAGGGTTTTCAATGACAGATTGATTTTTGGGAGTGGGTTGCTTGGTCCTTCTCCCAAGCCTATAGTACCCGGTGTTCCCAGGTGGTCTCCCATCTAGGTACTAACCAGGCCCGACCCTGCCTAGCTTCCAAGATCTGACAGAATCAGAAGCCACAGGGCTACAGCTGCAGGCTTGTTTTTTGTTGAGCCCTGTGAATTTCTCTCAGACCATTTCTGAAGGTGCTATTCCCCAAACTTTGGGCTTCACTGGATGCCTTTCTGCTGTCTTTTGCATTATTTATCCAGGTACAACCAGGAGAAAATGAGCACTAAAGACTGTCTTGTGGGCCTGGAGGGGACCCACTTTAGGGTCCACTTTAGGGTAATTCCAGAGCTGGCTGGCGCCTAACACTTGCCTCAGGTTTTGAGTTCTGTTTATCTGGTACCTACTGGCCAGTCTGCCATTTGTACCCGCATCACTTTGTCCATTCCCACTTTCACCCCCCCACACACACTGCCTGCCTCCTAGAGGCTTCACTGACCAGTACAACGCCACCCATCCCTGAGCACAGGACCTGAGCTTGGCTTCAAATTGCCTCTCTCCTTAGATTCCCTTTTCCCTGTAGCACGATTGACTGAAGCCCCACTGAGACACAGACAGGGTTAAATAGTGTTCTTTCAAGTAATCCTCTGATGAAAGGCAGAGAAATGCTCCTAAACCCTGCCAGGGCTCCACACAGGCAGCTGTGGTGTGAGAAGCCTCCTCTTTCTTTGCCCCTCCGCCCCCATCTCCAGCTGCCAGATCAAGGCTAGGTGTTGCTGAGCAGGGAAGGATGGAAATGAATGTGTGAACCGTGTAACGACTTGGCTGCCATCCTTGCCCAGGGGCCACAAGGCATTCTTGATGAAGTCCGCTGGTGCATGCTGCCTCTGCTGTCACCGAGGCCAGACACAAATGTTTCCCATTCATCTAAACAGTTGCCAAAGTTGGTTTGTCTAAGGGCAGAAGAAAATAATTTTCACTGTCTTAGTTTCTCTCTAAGAACACACAGGACAAGGCTTAGTCTAAAGAGGTAGCATGTGGCTGTTGGATGCTGTCAAGTAGGGTCTGACTCAGGGTGACCCTCCGTACAACAGAACGAGACACTACCCAACACTCTGCTAGGCACACAGTCTTTTTAGGTTTAAGTCCACTGTTACAGTCACTGCGTTTCTTCTCATTTTTAAGTTGCTGCCACATCAGCAAAAGAGGTAGCATAAGTGCCACCAAAAGGATGAGAAGTATCCTGAGACTTCATGCAGCCAGAGATCTGAATTTAGAAGCATTTTAGATAGACCTGGGGCAGGAAACGGAAGCTAGGGAGCAGTCCACAAGGTTTCTGCCAGTTCACTGAAAAGCTCTGCAGACTCTCCCTCTGTACGCTGCTCCTCCGGAGACAAATGGAAAGAGTCATTTCTCAGGGATGCTTTGTATTTTAACATCCTCTTCCCAAACAAATCAGGGGGTGTGACCACATTCTTCTACTGTCTTCTATAAACTTTTCCAGAGGAGCCAACCTTTCTCTGTCATTTGTTTACTCTCACAAGTTGAAACCTTTTATCTACCAGCACTTCATTTTCAACAGGTACAGAAAGGACTCCTCAGGCCAGGCCTAAAGCAGTTTTTATGTGCAAAGAGACTTTTCTTCTGAGGGAGAAGACTCACCACTGGTGTCCTTCAGAACATTTCTTTTAGGAAACTGGGTGACTTCTCCAGATCCAGGTGACATTTTGTGAATGCAGCTGTAAGAAATGTTTCCTTTTTTCAGGGATCTGGTGAGAACCTGGCCTGGTTGAGCCACTCACCAATCCTCAGACAAGTTCAGACAGAGTGGGAGGCAGAAAGGGAGAAGTCTGTTTCTGGTTCTGACTCTACTTGGTTAGAGCAGGCTCTGTTAACTTGTTCTGTGGAAAACCAGACAGTAAATATTTCAGGCTTTGGTTAACATGTAGTCTCTGTTGCAAGCACTCAACTCTGCCACTGTAGCACAAAAGCAACCACAGGCAATATGTAAACAAATGGGGGGGCTGTTTTCCAATAAAACTTTATTTATAAAAACAAGCAGTGGAGCCAGGCACAGTGGTGTAAGCCTATAATCCCAGCAACTTGGGAGGCTGAGGCAGGAAGATTGTGAGTTTGAGGCCAGAGGCAGCCTTCATAACTTAGTGAGACCCTGTCTCAAGATAAGAAAGAAAAAAGAGACTGGAGGTATAGCCCAGTGGTAGAGCACTTGCAAAGTATGTGTGAGGCTCTGAATTCAACCCCAAAGTACCAGTAAAAAAAAAAAAAAAACAGGCAATGGCCCGATGACCCCTGGTTTAGATGGCAAGCTGAAAACTCAGCCTCCCTGATTCCAGTCCTGACTTCACCACTTAGTTGTTGTTGTTGTTGTTGTTGTTGTTGTTGTTGTTAGGTGCTGTCGAGTCAGTATCCGACCCATAGCGACCCTGCGTACAACAGGGGAAACACTATTGTCAATGCTTCTCTACTGTTCATAGGGTTTTCAATGGTGGATTGGTTTTCAGGAGTGGGTTGCCGGGTCCTTCTCCCAAGCCTACAGCACCTGGTGTTCCCAGGTAGTCTCCCATCCAAGTACTAACCAGGCCCGATCCTGCTTAGCTTCCAAGATCTGACGGGATCGGATGCCATAGGGCTACGGCTGCAGGCTCACCACTTAGTTGTTGTTGTTGTTGTTAGGTGCCGTCGAGTCGGTATCCAACTCATAGCGACCCTCATAGGGTTTTCAATGGCTGTTTCGGGATTGCCTTGGGAGTGGATTGCCAGGTCCTTCTCCCACACCACTTAGTAGTGGTGTATAATTCTTCTCAGAGCTCTGGGCCATCTCTTGTACACTGTTTTGCCCTCCTCCTCAATTTTTACTCCAGGTAAAACCAGGAGAAAAATCACTTATCCTCCTCGTTCCTCATGTCTCCCATCTGAGGGTCCTGAGGAATAACAAGATGATTCATGTGAGGCCCACAGCCGCAGGCCAAGGGCTAACACACTGAAAATGTCCGCTCATTGTTGCTGGTATTACAGCTGCACTTCCTAATTGGGTATTACATCAGTGACCCTATTTGCAAATAGGAATGGAAGGAACACTACCTAATGTGTGATTTCTTTTCTCTCTTTTTCTATGTGTGGCTTCTCAGAATTTATTGTTTCTCAAAATTCAAATTCTTTGCATTCACATTGCTTTTCTCCAGGGAGCTCAGAATTTTTACAGGTGGGAGCCTGCTCAATCTTGCAAATTCATTTGGCATTATTGACTATTTAAATATCTGTTTCTCATTATCTCAAACAATGACAAAAACTTCGTGGAGAATTGTAAGTGGAAATTAATGAAAAATAGTTCAGAAATCAAATGCATTTTCCAACTGAAAAAAAAATGATGTAAGATGTAGGAGTTAGAACAATCAAAGAGAAAGTTAAGTCAGCATGTCATCAGCTCTGGGTAACGCAGAAGTCTCACCAACATTCTTTCTCACAGGTTGGGGTACCGAATCCAGGCTCCTGTTGTTGTAAAGCAATGACTCAGCCACCCTATAAGGTAGAGTAGGCAAGTGGGGCTGAAATCCATCTACTTGGCCACCTGGGCACCTGGTACAAGTGACATCTGCCCAAAGGGGCACTTTTCCCCACCTTCTCATAGAGGTCCCGTGCGAGCAAGCAGATCTCGGACACTTTCTGAGAGTAACTGTTCTATAAAGTAGTAGTGGGTCATCAGCATTTTCCAGAGAGTCTAATGTTGTTCCAAAATACATTCCTCTATCCATCTGTCCATCCATCCATTCATCCATCCATCTGGGATTCACTGGATTGTTACTGTTGTCTGAGAAGGTACTCTGGGTAGGGATTTAACCCCAGCTGATTTCCCACCTTCCTTTTCTGTTACTGGCAAACCACAGCCCCATTAGCATATAGCCCTTCAAGGCTATGACAGAGCCAGGTTCTAAACCAGCACAATCTACCTGCCTTTGGGCATTGAGTCTGTTTAGTCGAAGAATGTTTTGAGAAACTTCTGGCCCCCAACTGCAAGTCACCCAAAAACTGCTACTTGGGGATGAGGAAAGCATTATTAGTCCTATCTTTTCTTTTCCAACCCCTTTAACATTAAAAGCATAAATATACACTCCTCCAAACACATATCCAAGGAAAGTGTTTAAGAAGTCAGTATAATGTCTCTAAATATCTTCTTTTCAGTACCTGGGAGCTGAACCCAGAATTTCACACATACTTTGCAAGGGCTCTACCACTGAGCGACACCCCCCAGCCCATTTTTTATTTTTTTTTACTTTGAGATAGGGTCTTACGAAGTCATGCAGGCTGCCTCTGGCCTTGAACTTTCAATCCTCCTTCCTCTGCTTCCCAAGTCTCTGGGATTATAGGCATGCACCACCATACCCAGTTCCCAAATACCTTTTGACATTCAAGTTTTCTAAGAGTTGATAGTTTGGGGGGAGGGAGCACTGGCAAGAAAGTAGGGTCTGTTTTCCCAAGTAGAGCACAATTCTGAGGTGATGAGTCTCTTATCTCTGATTCTGAATATGTAACCCATATATAGTGATTTAACCTTCTGGCAGGAAAATAGAGTCTCCACACTGTGCCTCAACTTTGTCTGTATTGTCAGCAACACTTAAGAGGAGCATTAAGGTTTCATCCTTCCCCTGCCCCAGCACTTTGAGCCCTGAGTGGTGTATTTAATGTTGGAAACCGGCTGAAGGAAAGCAAACCTTTGAACGGAGACCATGCAGTGATGGAGAGAATGTGTGTAGTTGTGACTGTGTTCTGCCTGACAGCAAGTGGTGCCCGTGCTTTTGTGGTCTGGTCAGGTGCTTCTGATGCGGACTTAATCACTGTGGATTTGCCACCTTCCTTTTCTCTGATGGGTGAGCTGCAGGCTCATTAGAGGATGATCCTTACTCTGGAGCCAAATCAAAACCAGAGGCAAACTCAAGGACACCTTTTGGGGAGAAGAGAGATGGCTCTGAGGAACTGCAGGCCGACCCCTGCACTTTGTTATTTCCCTTGCATTCTTGTGAGCTCACAGGAAAATCCAACCGCAGGATGGTTGCCAGGCAGCAGATACTCTTGGTGACCTGAATCATGATTTGATACCAGTTCACTGCAACTTGGAAGCTGGCCTCTTCAAGGAACCATTTTCAGTGCCTTGCTTTCTCTTTCTCTCTGTCTCTATGCATAATTTCCAATATGACCACAATTCAAAGAGAAAGAGAGATGGAGGGTCCTTTCTCAGCTACAGTAATGAAATTATTAAAAGACAGAATAGTTTGGGGACAAGTAAAAAAAGAATAGATGGTAATGTGGGAGAAGATGAGGTTGTAGAAAGGGGCCTTTTAGGAGATTCTGGGTTTCTGGGGTCCTTTCTACCCTGGGGACGTAGCTGTGGCTGTCAAGGTGTGTGCAGAGTAGCACATCCTCATCAAAGCCCCTCCAATATCATGGGACTTCTGATGGCCCAAGAGGTACCAGAGAGCCTGAACCTTAGTGGAAGAGGATCATTAAAACTGAAGGAAACTGCGATCGAGAGCTAGCCAGTTGGGCAGGCTTTGAAAGATGGTCCAAGAAAAATGCTCTCATTTTTCTATCCCTTCTGACAAGACATTAGAAGGTCTGACAGACCCCTTGGCTGTTCCCTAAATGAAAGTGAGGCATTCTGGGGTTCAGGCTATAGGAATTAGAGAACACTGACTCAGAATTAAGAGACTGAGCTTCAATTCAGTTCAGCATTTTATTCACTGGACATTTATTGGGTGCCTGCTTCATGCATACCCCAGGTAAAACCAAAATGAGCATGCTTTCTTCGTTTGAGGAGTCTCGTGGGGGAGACAAGGCATACACAAGGCTTACCTGCATGGTAAGCAGAGACACGCACACAGAATAGGACCACTGATGCACAATGAGGCAGCAGCGCCTCTGTCCCACTCCGCCCAGGTGTAGCCTGTGGGTGGAGGACACATCCTTCTGTGACACTTGATGCAAGCAGCTAGGGAGGCATTTTTCATAGGTTAAGCATTTATCATTTTTCATAAGTAAAGATCATGTCTGGTTTTGGCAAGCTCAAAAGTGCCTAGTCCCTTTCTGGGCCAGATTCTCATGTGATGTAAATCTTTGGGAGAATCAAGTTGTAGCACTGTTTTGCATCAAGTGGGACTCCAGCCAGTCTTTCCCCAGAGTTACTCTGGGCTTAAATCTACTACAGCATCTCCATGGCAACCAGAGGTCGGCCAGTGAATGCATTGACTTCTAAATCCCCTGCTAGCTTCTCCTCCCTGCTCTGTCTTTTCTATGATTTAGAATGATCTCTCTCCCTTCGCTCTCACTCACTCACTCTTGCTCTCACGTAGCCTCTATTACTTTGTGCTCACATTTTTTTGGTTGCAACTTCCCTTCCAATCTACTTCTAAAATCCTCCATCTAATTAAAAAAAAAAAAAGGATGGGTTAGTCATTGCTTGACAGTAGTAATTGACCTGTTTAGACAAGACCAGGATGATTCCAATGGGCACAGAAGCCTTGGCAAGCTGAAGTGGAATTTACCTTTAAGTCTAGCCAGCCTAATTAATACATTGTTTGAGAATGCTGGCCAGCCACACAGAATATGGCATTTCCACCCACTTGGAGAACTCACCTAACTGAATCCCAGCAGTCATTACAGCAATGTGTGAGTGTGTGTGTGTGTGTGTGTGTGTGTGTGTGTGTGTGTGTGCGTGTGTGTGTGTGTGTGAGAGAGAGAGAGAGAGAGAGAGAGAGAGAGAGAGAGAGAGTGTGTGTTATAATGCTTCTATGTATTATAGAGTAATTGTGGTAAAACAAGAAAAAGGTTTGCAATCATGCAACTCTTGACTGAGTCTCATAGTTAATTATTTACCAGGCCAGTAACCACTGTTCACTGAAGCTCTCTGAGGCTTTGTTTTCTCATCTGTAAAATAGGCACGAGGTACATGCCTCGTGTAGGGATAGGAAGTAATATTTTAAAGTGCTTGGCACTTAGTAAGGACTGAGTACCACCTTAGTCCCCCGTCTCCTTCGCTGTGCGCCTCAAGCATGTATGTGTTTCTTTCTTTCTTTTTTTTTTAAATTGATTTTTGGATGAGTCCGCGTGCTCTCAGCCTAGCAACACTCTTCTGTGTCTCTCCCCCAGGGGGCACCCTCCCGCCAGGGACCGAGCCCACAGTGGACACGGTGCCCATGCCGCCCATCCCAGCCTACTGGTATTACGTTATGGCCGCCGGGGGCGCCGTGCTGGTGCTGGTCTCCGTCGCGCTGGCCCTGGTGCTCCACTACCACCGGTTCCGCTATGCGGCCAAGAAGACCGATCACTCCATCACCTACAAAACCTCCCACTACACCAACGGGGCCCCTCTGGCGGTGGAACCCACCCTAACCATTAAGCTAGAGCAAGACCGCGGCTCGCACTGCTGAGGGTGAAGCAAGAACAGCACCCAAACAAACAAGAAAGACTGCAAACACGTTGCCTCGATTTTGCACTTTTTTCTCCTCGCCTAGTCTCGATGTGAACTCTCAGACATCCCTCTCCCTGCTCCCCAACCCTGAGAGCTCTTATCCATCCCCACCGTTCTCCTTGATACTTAGGTTCTTTTTCTTTTCTCTTTTCTTTTTTTCTTTTCTTTTCTTTTTTCTTTTAGTTCTTTTGCCTTCTTTTTCTTTGTTTTCTTCTGTTTTTTATTCCTCCCTTCTTTCTTTCCTTTCTTTCTTCTTTTTCTTTCTTCCTCTCTTCTTTCTCCCTCCTCCTCCTCCACCTCTACCAACACCACCTTCTTCTTCTCTTCTTCTTCT
>VMDO01001508.1:86736-170848 GCA_007922755.1 Pedetes capensis
CTCTCTCTCTCTCTCTCTCTCTCTCTCTCTCTCTCTCTCTCTCTCTCTCTCTCTCTCCCTCTCCTTTTCCACAACCAACTCCCCCCAACTCTAATGCTGCATCTTGGAATACAAGAAGAGATCCACTCCTAAGCACTTCACAACTCAAGGCTCAGCTGGTTTTGTTCCAGGGACTGGCTCTCTTGTTTTATCCCCCTTGCCTTATCCTATCCCTCCTCTTCATGGAGTCTTGAGGGGAACCTGGCTCTGTGTGTATATACGTAGTATACACTTGCGTGTGTGAATAGCTCTGCGTGTATGGGTGGACGTTTGAAGGAGAGACTGATTCATTGTGGGGGGGAGTGTGTGGGTGTATACAGAGGGGGTCCCTTTCACTCTTGTGTTACTTCTCCTGGGGTACATTTTACAAGAAAATAATATACTGTACAAGTTTTGTTTACTTGGAGAAGAGATTGAAGCTTTTTGTTGCCTTATCTAGCTTTGGCTGGGTTTCTGTTGGCTGTCATTGTCATCTCCAGGTACCTAGAAAAATAGAGGCCAGTGCAACGTGGCCCCTCCCATCCCAACCCTTGTCCTCAATTCACCTGGCCCAATAGGAAGGTTCCCCAGCATACTCAGACGTGACCCCTTTTCATGTCTCCTGGTGTCTCTGAAGTCACAAGATAACAGCCACTGGGTGTGTGTGGAACCATCTCTATTTCAAGCTCTGAAGCAAATGTGTCTCATGTTGCCTTATAAAAAAGAAGCTCATAATGAATGTTTAGCTTTGATCAATTAAGTCTAATTGTGGAATAAGTCATAAAGAATAACAAATCTGGGACTGATATAGGAAAATCAGTAGTCTGTTTAAATTGAGAGAAGGAAGGAAAAGAGAGAAGGGAGGAGAAGGAAGGACTCAAATGTCGTCTTTCAGAAGTCTCCTTGCCCAAGGGGTCATTGTCCCAAATGGGATGAGGTTTAGTAAGAAGGTATTCTTTGATATTGGTCATTGTAATAGCATTTGTAAAATATGGGGGGAAAGGGACCATTTGCTTTCCTTTCATGGTGTTAATGTGTGCCTGAATGTATAGATGCTAAGATATAAGGCTGTCCACCTGACTTATTTAAATATTATGAGAGAATAGAAAGTAATCATTTGTTTAAATGTACCAATGTGCTATCCCTTAAAGCATCATGGCATCTGGCAAATATACCCTCATAGGCTGCCCTAGGATATCCAGATGTTGCTGCATGGTCAGAGAAAAGGTATAATAGTAAAGATATATCCGTTCTGTCCATTTGTCACCTAAAGCAGGCTGGGGTTTAGCTCAGTTGGTGGAGTACTGCTTTGTGTTCTCAAAGGCCCTGGGTTTGACCCCCAGCTCCACAAAAATGAGAGGACATGTCAGCCCACTCCCAAAACAATCAGCCATCGAAAACCCTATGAGGGTGGCTATGGGTCAGACAAGACTTGATGGCACCCAAAACCAACAAGCAATGCAGGGAGAGGCAAGTTAGAGTTGCCTAATGATACTGTGCAAAGGATGGATTAAGTAATGAAGCCAGCTTCATTGATAGAAAATGTGTATTTTAAGATTTCCAGTGTACTACAGCTCAGCCTTGGGGCCATTTGTGTTTTACCTTCCTGCTAGGAATCCACTGGGGAGTATAAAAGTCTCTCCAAAGATGGTTGCCTCCAGGTACCTTCTGAGAACAAAATACTAGTGAATTATTTTTTTTTCTGGTTGCCTGGGAGAGAGCCTCTTAGCATTCTTTCAGGATATCCAGACAGGTCCCGCCAGCACACACCTCAGCTTTCTCATCTGGTTCGTTTCATCCTCCTGAAAGAATGGTGCTCTCCCACTCTTACTCCATTTCAAAGAGCTACTCTGCCTCAACCACAGCAGCCTTGCCAAGAAAAGAAAAGATGAAAGGCTAGTGCATGGCTACCGTGAGATTTCAAGAAGCATCCTACCCCAGTTGAAGATGGAAAAGGAAGTGGGAGGGGCATCCCAGGATGCCATGGGGTGACTAGCATTCCAGTCACTGGGAACTTTTGATCACGGGCATTCACACCCAGGTGAGCCTTTGGGGCTGGCATTCCCTCCAAATGAATCACCCATGGAAGCATCAAGAAACCACACCTGAAAAATCTAGCCAGGATAGCAACTGGCTGAGGAACCATATAGCCTTGAGGATTCCCCGTCTTTAAAAGATAGCAACCACTTTGTGAACTCACTGTATGTTTCTCCACTATTCTGTGGGGCATCATCTTCATGTACATGCCATAGTTGAGACTATGAGGCTGTTTAAATCTTGGCAAATCCCATAATACACTTTAGCTGGGGGACTCTTGCCCCTACCATGACCACTCCCTCAACAACTTTCATAGTATTATCCAGGTACATGCTAAAAGGGCAGCTCTTCTATAAAATGCCATGCCTTGCAGCTTTACAAAGCAAAATCCTATATTCCATGGAGGGAGGAAAGAGTCACTCTCTTCTAAGGGAATGGATGTGACAGGTGAATGCATGCATGCATGTGGTTAGAGTTGCTTCTCAGAAAACAAAGCATTGGCGATAGCAACTAGTAAAATATGAACGTGTGAATGAATGAGAGGAAGGACTAACTAGCTTGGGCTGGTAAAGCTTTTGCCTTACTAGAGGTTCCGTGACACCACCTCCAAGAAGGAAGCCCTTATCTCTGGGGTGAAAAATTCCCTCCTTGATATTATGCTCCCAATTGCTATCACCCAATTGCTGGCGATGGCAGAAAAACACAGACAAGAAACATTGCATTGGCATTGACAAAACAGTATGCTGAAAATAGAGTCAAATCATCTTTTCCCTTGTCCCAAATTTTTGGGATTAAAACTAGAATAGGAAATCCACTAATATTTCTGAGGTTGATACCCCATCTTTAAAAAGACCCTGTCTTTAAAATGAAACTAGCAGGCAAGCAAACACCTAAATTATCAAAAATTACCAAAGAACAGCAACAAAAGAAAACCTAAAGATTTTTACTTCCTATTCTTATCCCCCATTCCTAAAACTGTGACATCCCTTGCATTGCTCAGTTGCCTGTGTGTCAAAATAATTTGTGGACGTTGGAAACTATTTGAAAATGTATTGTGTGGAATGTAATAAAATGATGATATTTTTATACAAACATCTGGGTTTTTTCCCCCCCTTTGCCTGTGAGAACAAAGCTGAAGTTTAGCCTTTGGACAAATCAATGTTTCCAAAGTTTACACATCACATTCTGAGCTACAGGGCATTTCTGTGGGAGGTAGGTGGGTTTTCTTCTGGAGGCTGAGTGCCGATTTTTCATTCTTTTTATTTTTATTACTGCTTGTTAGGAGTTTTATCCAATTTGTGCAGCTGAGCCAACTTTTATGATTGGTGTGGGATTTTGTGAAAGTTGCTAAGTGCTAAATTACTAAATGTGATTCCACAAAATTTCTCTTGATGGCAAATCTCCGGAGATTGGACTCTACTTTCAAAGGCCCCAGGGGGAGTGGGATCAGCTGAGCTGAATCATGTACTTGGCTCTACCGAGACGCATCACTTCCTTTGAGAAGCAGCAGTGACATCTTACCCCTCACCTACCAAATTATTACTTCCATGGGGACCTTGATCTCCAATTTGTGACTGATTTCTCAGAAAAAAAAGAAAAAAGAAAAAAACAGGGGCTTGTAGCATATTTGTGGCTCATAAATATTCTAGATTTCATTTTTGAACAGGTACTAAAGATAATTATATACTTGTTGCAAACCTGGAACATCTTATAAAAGGAACACTATAAAAACTTTATGCTTTACAGAAACTTACTCAAAATGCCTGGTCATGTTTGATAAATTTGTTTTTCTCCTCTTTGAATAGTTAGTGATCTAGTTATTGAAAATATTTTAATCAGAGGAGGACGCATAAAAATATATAGATGAGATAATTTCCCTGTTCAGGATTTTCAGACAGAGGTCAAAAATTGATTGGGGGGAATGGGGGAGGAATTGGTGCAAAAGAATTTTCCACTACTCTTCGTTCATGAGATATATCAGAAGTTGTCCATCAACCCTGAGGCCTTTCTTAGTGGTCCAAGGACCATCTTCAAAGGTGCTATGAAAAAACATGTCCAGAGAGCCCTATTTCTGCCAGGGTCCTATTTTTCTAGGTCCTGTCCAAACCGAAACCAAGAAGGAATGTTTTACAGCTATAAAACCTGTCCAAGTGCTGCTAGGAGAAGAATAGCCTTCTACTTTTGAAATCTTACAGGAAACTGTGCTCATACAGATGGCTCAACAGAGATGTCATTATCTGTCCCCCGCAGGAGCATAGAGTAGAATGTCCATGATTAGAGCATTGCTTGCTCCTCTAATGCCAAGTACGATTACCCATTTTGTCTAAGCAACATTTGGCTTTCCTTAAAATCATTTGTTCCCATTAGTAAAAGACCAAGTGAAAGCATCTCAAAAGCGTTTATTTCACGCAAAGACCCAGAGTCAGTCAACATTTTCCCAGGATGACATACAACCAAATTTGCCATATTGAATTAAATTAGCCATCGCTTATGCTTTGTTAGCATTACTGTTTTTGGAGCCTCTTTGGGGAATTATCCGCCTTGAGTCTAGGGTCAAGATTAATTTCAGGGGTACTCTTTCTCCTCCAGAAAGGACAAAGACTGTTATGACTCCACTCTTACATGTCGAACACAGCGCTCTTACCAGTAAACATTCCTCAGTGTATTTCCAACTTAGCCCAAGCATAAATGTTACAGAAATGATGTTTCTATGGATCATAAATACCAGATGTCAAGGCTCAGTATGTGCTCTTTTCCTACCTGGTCCTTTAAGATGGCTTAAATGTGCATTCTTGCTTCAACCACTGCTCTCCTAGCCCTCAAAACCAAAGCCAAGCCAAGCCAACATGGCACGGTGTTTGTTTTCCTTGCCGCTCTTCACTGACTCTGCAGTTGTTTTGCACAAACATTGTGGCCCTTTTGTAATCTGTGATGAAAAGAGCTTCATTTTGAAGTTTTGATTTGTCTACATTGTGGGCTGCACATCTGAGGCAAAGTGCAGATCAGTGGGTGCGGGCCTGTTTTTTTCTCTTTAATTGTGCAGAGCTCTGGGGCTCTCACAGCTGTAATTTGCCTTTCATCCACTTCAGTGATGGCCCAAAGAAAACACAAAACAAGTCCAACCAGAGAAAAAGGAGGGGAGAGGGGAACACCAGCTGATGAGCTTACCATCAGCGGGGCTTGGAAATTGTCTTAGATAAATAAGTTAGAAGCTAAGAACAGTATAGGATTTAATTAAGCGTTGCATCACTCAGGTGCATGGGAGTGTGTAGAGAGGTCAAATGCACCAGAAGCCAGTACCCTTAGGAGTCATTGGCCAGAGTAGGTTCACGCTGACTGCTTGCAGCAGTTCTATTTGGCCCCACACCTAACAGGAAAGATACGAGGTTGAGAGATCACCAAAGAGCAAAACCCCAGTTAGTGTGCTATGGAACAGTGGCAAATCGAGGAGCATTTAGCAGAAGCCATACCTGTCCCAGGTCCAGTGGGCAGGAGACCCATAAACATCTCCTCTCTTCTGAATAAAGTCATTGCTCTTGGGGTTTTCTGTCCCTGACCTCTAACTGCCAAGAAAAAAAGAAGGAAAGAAAAGAAAATCCCACAAAACCCAATGTAAATTCCCATGGGCTTTGGACCAAGAAATGAGGACCATTTGAAGGTCAGGGATAGGTGTTGCAAGCAGGATTGGGTATTGGATGAGAAAACAGCTTTTCTTGCATAAAGACTGCCAGAGTGGTTACTGGTACTGAACAAGGTTATTGTAGGAACAAGGTTGTTGTAGGAACTTTTAGGATAGTAACTGGCTGCATTTCTTTCTTTTATTTTCTCTAATTCACAGGTCATACATGGCTGCATTTTCAAAAAGTACAATATTACAGACAAGGCAAAAGTCCATTTCAGTGTTAAACAATCCACTGTCTTCCCTAGTAACCACAGAGATGACTTGAGGCCTGGTTTCCAAGCCTTGCTTTATACCTTTACAAACATATATGTTGTTGTTAGGTGCCATTGAATCAGTATCCAACTCATAGTGACCCTATATACAACAGGTGAGACACTATTGTTACTGCTTCTCTGCTATTCATAAGGTCTTCAGTGGCTGATTGTGTTTTGGGAGTGGGTTGCCAGGTGCTTCTTCCAAGCCTATAGCACCTGGTGTTCCCAGGCAGTCTCCCATCCAAGTACTAACCAGGTCCGACCCTGCTTAGCTTCTGAGATCTGACACGATTGGACACCACAGTGGTACGGCTGCAGGCTACAAACATATATAATCACATCAAATTATGTGATTTTGTTAGGTCGGGTTTGGGGTTTTTTTTTTTTACATAAATAGTATGATGGTGTTTGTCCTCTTTATTGGACAGCTTGCTTCCTTTCACTTGACAATGTCTTGAAGATACTTCAGTGCATACCAACAAATTTATTCCATCCTTTTTAGCTGTTGTATAGCATTCTATACTATGTTGATGTGCCATTGTTTATTAACTGCTCCCCCGCTGATAGGCATTCAGCTTGTATCTGTGGTTTTTGTTTTGGTTTCTGTTTTTGTTTTCTTTTTTACTATTATAAACAATACTGCAATGGACATCTTTGAAGTTGCCTTTGGGGCACATGTTTCTCTAGGACAGACTTTCTGGGTCGAATGGCATTCCTGTCTTCATCTTAATAGGTGTTGCAAATAAATGACTGAGGTTTACTTTTTAAAATGAACCTGTACCCATTTGGGAGAGTAACAGAAATTAATGGACATTCTAGATTCCAACCCCCTGCCATATTTACATAAGCCACAAAATCTCTGTGACTCCTTTTCTCTAAAGTGAATACAGTACCTGCAAAAGAAGACTTTGGTCCATTTTACCTGAAAGGAATTTTAAAGTCAGTGCTTCTCTAGGACTTTTTTTTTTTTTTTAATTTAAACTTCCAACTGTGGAGAATACAGGCCTGGCAGCAAGTGGCAGCTGTGACACAGGAGTTATTTCTGTCCCTGGGTTCAGCAGGCAGAGTCCTTCCTCCATGATTAATGAGTTTCTCCAAAAAGTGACTGTGCTGTGCCTTGCTGTTATTTATTTATGTTTTCTACTAAAAAATTCATGTAAAACACATCCTATAAGGTCAGTGCACAGCATTGTGATGCAGACTAAATGATACCAGCAGGCTCAGGTAGACCTGCATGCCAAGAAAAGTCTCAAATCCTTGGGGCCTCACAACCCTGGCCCTGACCCTGGCTTTGAGAGGAGCAGACATTCTGGGCTGGAAGGAGGCATCTGGCTTCCTTCCAAGGAGAACCAGGCCTACCATGGCCACAGGAAAGGCACTAGGCAACAAGGTTGTTTTCTAGTGGGATATTTAGATGTGTAGGCAAATCTACCAGTCCCACATGGCTCCAGCAAGGAATAGCAAGAGGAAGAGAAGCCAATAGACCTGTTAGTCCAAAATACCACTTCTAACAAGAGCTCTACCCTGAGTTCTATTGTGTGCTGAGACAAAAGAGTCATTAATGTGACTTTGACTCCGAGCATAATGGATCGTGTCTATGGCCATATGTGTGCTTTGTGGGCTTTCTCTCACCTGCCAAAAACCTAGGGCTGGTGCCTCTTGGGCATGGGTCTCGAACATACAACTCAGGAAAGAAACCAGCATGATTGTGAGGTCTGGGTGAGCAAGAGATGTCAGCTCCCACACACAATGCCTCATTTTGTCTTCTCTGCATAATGGTGCATAATTGAGCCCTTTGGATATCATGAACTAACACTCCCCAAGGCACAGGCTCTGATCCAGAACTGGAATGATAATGTACCAGACCCTGGCTTTCAACAATAGCAGTTTCTTACTCCAGCCCTAGGACTCATTAACATGATGCCTGGACTGTAGTTCCCTGTGACTTATTAGAGATCAGCTTGCTCCAGTAATGAAGGGAGTGTGGAGGGGGTTTTGAGCTGGAGGGAGCCTTGACCAAAGTCCTGTTCTCAGCTGGCCTGCTAGTTATTGAGGTTTCATGTTACCACAAAGAACCTTTTTGTCCTTTTGTGTTTCCTTACTACCAGAAAGAGCCTGGGAAAAGAGACATAAAGTTTTTTGGTTCTGGGTTTGTTTTTTTTTTTTGGAAGATTTTGCTTGTTTGTTTGTTTGTTTGTGGGGGGAGGGATGCTGATGTGCACCTCCCATTGCCTCTCTAGGGCAGTTCTAACAGCTGGCATTGAAAACAGGAAGATAGTCATGAGGACCTAGACTGAGGACAACATGGGTGTGCCAAAGGAATCCCAGAGGTGTCTCATTAGCCCCAGCCCACTGCTGACCAAGAGTGTGAGCCCAACAGTAGTGATCATGGGAAGCCCTGGGCACACAAGGCCATTACCACTTTCTGGCTCTGTAATTCCAGATTGGACCACCGTCCCCAACTATTTCCCAAGGAGGACCTGGTCTCCACCCCTACTTTTGTGCCAGATGCAGTTTATCTTCAAACTTATACCCTTCCCTTTTTGCATCAACCCCCTGTTTTGGTGTTCCCATTTCTTCATCTCTGTCAGCTTTGCATACTCTCTACCCTCCTCCCACCAAAGCCTTCTCCCAGAAAAGTATAGGTCAGACTCCTTCACTCAGATGCTCAATGGTTACTTCCTCCAGGTGGATGCATTCTTACAGGAGACCAAAGCCAGCAGAATCATTCTGTTGTAGTCTTCAGCTCTCAGCAAGCACCTGGGGAAAATCACCTCTTAAATGGGGAGAGAGAGGTACCTTTTTGGCCCCTATAAAATCATATCACAGTCATTCATTCTAATGTTCAGAAGAAGAGTCCAACTTGTAAGTATAGCAAATTCTCTTGGTGGCATGCATGAGAACAGAGTTTTTTCAAGGGCCCACATAATAAGTGGGCCAGTCTTAAAGAAGCAATGAAAGTTGATGTAGTTTCAATTCTTCAACTCCCTACTCCCACTCGACCAAGGTTGTACTAGACCATTCCTCCTATGTGATGTTGGTAGTATGTATAACCTGTTATGGTTTGGAATATAAAATGTGCCCAAAGGCTCATGTACTGAAGGCTTGGTCCACAGTTGGTTGACACTATTGAGGCAATTGGATCATTGAGGGCACTAACATCAATGGGTTAATCCATCGATGAGTTCATACCAATGGGCTATGAGGACATGGTGCCTGGTTGGAGGAAGTAGGTCATTCAGGGTGTGTCTGTGAAGGGCATATCTTGTCCCTTGCCCTTTCCTGGTATGTGCTCACTCTCATGCTCTCTCCCTCCCTTCCTCTCTCTCCCTTTCCTCACCTTCTCCCTCCTTTCCATTCCCTCTCCCTCCTCTTCCCCTTGTCTCTCTCCTTCTCTCCTCTTTCCCTCTCCCTCTCTCTGCTTCCTAGCAACCACCTTGAGGTGAGCAACTTTGCTCAGCTATGCCCTTACCATGATGTTCTGCCTTACTATATGCCCACAGCAATGGGGCCAGGAGACTGTGGACTGAAATCCCTGGAACCATGAATCAAAATAACCTTTCTTCCTTGAAGCTGTTTTTCTCGGGTATTTTTCACAGTGATGAAAAACTAACACAGCACCTCTTAAATACTGGGACTACAGAAGGCTAAAAATGTCAAAGTCTACTTGGAAAACCTCCTTGAAATAATATAGTCATAAGAATTGTTTCCATTACATCTCAAAAGAAAAGAGAAAAAGAATTCAAGGAAGGAGGAAAACACTTTTTCCCCAAAGTTTTCTGTTTTTTTTTTTTTTCCCACCTTCCTACTCTAATCGCAGCCAACAAAAGATGTGCAAGGAGCCAATTTCTTGTTGACATATCTACGTTTGGGGATGGAGACTATCTCTGGTTTTCCAAAGACTTAGGGTAAAAATGAGATTCCAGAATGTTCTCTCTTCACCATTGCTAAGGTCTTCCAGCCTGCACAATATGAAGCCTGTCTTCCTAGCTAAACATTTCTCTGGATGCGTTTTTCATATTTTCACACCATTGTTGGGGCTCAGTGGAGACTTTCTGGCCCCAGCTGCTCATCCGCCTCCACATTTGAATGTATTATTAGGTTATTTCACAGTCTTCTTGTTTGCAGTCAGGGCTTCCAAATCTTTTTTGTGTTTTCCTCCCAGTTATATAACTAAGAATAATAGAAAATAATGACTAAATTCAAGATCAAACTCTTCCTATAACCTCATACCAAACCCCTTTTCTTTTCCCAATTGGAACCACGTGAAAAACTCTAAAACATATTTTTTCCATGACCTTGCATAGATTTGGCTATAGCCCAAGAGATAAAAATCCATGATAAAGGATCTTCTGGTGGGTTTCTAGACTCAAGCCAAACCCAGCAAGGGACGAACAGCTCTCAAGTAGCCCCACTTTCTAACAGAGAAGATTTGGCAATGTTTAGATCAACATCTGAACCTTTGGCTTCTCATTGCAACTGGGGGATGAACAAACTGAATTAGGGAAATTAAGTGTGGTGGGGAGGGAGGACCTTCAGCCAATACTGAACGTTAAACTGAATTAAACATTTTGAAGTGCCAAGAAATATCTCCTTAGTCCTCCATTATTTCTGGTTTATTGAGATCTCAGTGTTATATTTCCTGCTGAGACTAAAACAGAATGGCTGAAAGAATTCCTGAAGGCGACATCCATCTGAACGATCCAGTGATTTAGCTGGCTTGGGGGCGGGGGGGTCAGGAACTTGGAATCAAATTCAACAAAGGTTCTAAGTGGCCAAGAGTTAATCACAAATAAATCATAGGGCCTGAACAAGGTGTTGAAAATCTGTGGCTTACTCTCAGTTCTGCTGCTGATTTGTTCAATGACTTACTGCATTTTCTACCCTCCTTCCCCTATTTCATCTTTAAAATAGAAGCAATGACACCTGGTACCTGCAGAAAAGAACAATTCCAGTGATTGCTCCCATGTAAGAGGCTCTTGGATCCTTTCAAGGCTGATTGAAGTTTGGTGGGCTCAGTGCACAGGCTAAGGCTGGCTTTCCATGAGGTTTCATCAGCCCAGCCTCAGTTAAGGTGGAGGCTTAAAGCTAGAGGTACAAGTCATCCACTTTGTCAGTTCCTGGGTCTCCAGCTAATAGGACTGGGTCTTAAGCCAATCAAGCAAGTGCTGAAAATGTGGAACCTTATGGCTTCCATTTCTCAGTCCTTTCCATGACTTCTCAATGACTTCAGAGAGTGAGCACTTTCAGGAGAGGACAGAGCTGGGGTGAAGACCGAGGCAGTGAGCAGTGTGGGAGTGACAGGGCCCTTTTGTTTAGAAGTCCCCTTGTGTTCCTCAACAACTCTGATCAGAAAGGCACTCATGCTGCTTTCATTTTTTTCCATAACGACGATGGACTACTAGGGCAGGGGCGCACATCAGAGGAACACACTGTGACTCAGAGAGGGCAGGGAGGGCAAGGTCTTCTGGGGGCTCTCACACCTGGGGCAGATCCAAGATTAGGAGCAGATACCTGCTCCTGAGCCAGTACCCTTCCGCACTCCATGCTGCCTCCCTTGTTGTTAGGTGCCATCGAGTTGTGTCTGACTCATAGTGACCCTCATAGGGTTTTCAATGGCTGACTGTTTCAGGATTGCCTTGGGAGTGGATTGCCAGGTCCTTCTCCCATTTTTGAGGTGCTGGGAATTGAACTCGGGACCTCAGAGACTGCAGCGCAGCACTCTACCAACTGAGCTAAGTCCCAGCCTGCTGCCTCCCTTAGGTACAGAGTAATGCTTATGCTGAATGGTCCTCGGAGTGCATCTGCTCCCCATGCTGCATGGCAGAGCTGCCCCTTAATCCACTGCTCAGAGTTGGCACAGAAGGGACTCTTCAAAGAAAACCAACACACATCAGTGTCCTGAAATGATCCACACACAAGTGACTCAGGGACGGACTATCTTAAATTATTTATCCAAAAGTAGCCCGTGGTTTGCAGCAGGCTGCTCACTCCCCTGGCAATCTTGAGAAGCTCCTTTTATAATGCAGAAAGTAAACTGAACGTTGTCAAGGCCAACACACCCGCAGCAGACCTCGGCATAACTAGTGATGAAAGTGAAGGTTGCAAATTTTCTGTAAGAAACTGCAGAAAAGCAAACTAATGAAGGAATGCTCACCCCCAAAGAATGCTAAGTTAGAAGAAGGAAGAAAATGAGGGTGAGAGGAAAGATAAATAACATGTTTGTTTGTGGTGAGAGAGATGGGGGGAGGGGAGAGAGGGAGAATGAATGTAGGAAGGACTGAGAGAGAGCATTCTTGCTGGAGACCTATGTCACACGTAGTGGGACTTTCCCAGCTGCAGGTTTGGAGAGTCATGGGGTGTTTCCCCTGAGCGTGTGTGGTCTTACAGCTCCAGGCAGAGTTCCAGACCCTTCAGGGAGAAACGTGTTTCATCAGAGGAGGTTCCGTTTGTGACTGGCTCTGCCTGCTCACCACTTGGGCTGTCGTGTTGCAATTGACAGACCAGGACGCTAGAGAACACTTGACTTTCCTAGGGTTGAGGAGTTCCTGGAACAGTCCGTGGGTGTCTTCCTAAGTAGCCACTATGTCTCTCACTCTGTAAAATCAGGATGAGAGGGGATGGGTGAGACCTTGAGTCGCTCTTCACTGTATACCTGCTCTCTCTCAAGCCTGCAAAGAGAAACTGGGACTCTTCAGGCCAACATTGCCATTGCAACATGAAAATGGCCAGCGTTTTGCTGAGTTGGGTGATTTTGTGTTTAAGCAGTGACTACTCTGCCCACAAGGGCTGGGATTTAGCTCAGTGGGTAGAGTGCTGCGCTGCAGTTTCTGAGGTCCTGAGTTCAATTCCCAGCACCGCAAAAATGGGAGAAGGGCCTGGCAATCCACTGCCAAGGCAATCCCGAAACAGCCATTGAAAACCCTATGAGGGTCGCTATGAGTCGGATACTGACTTGACAGCACCTAACAACAACAACAACACTCTGCCCACTTGATTCCTCAAACTTTATCCAACTCCTTCCAGTCACCCTGAGTTCACCCCTTCCATTCACTGTACTGCTCTGCAGCAGCTGGTGGGTGGGACAGTGGGCCAGAGGTCTGCCTTGGATATAGATATATACAGGGTAGAAGATTTATGCCCGAGCAAGACAACCTCTTTGAATTCCTTGGTAGGTCTGATATAAATAAATGCAAGCCAAAAACAGAGGAACCAATGTGTAGGCAAAATGGCTCAGGTGCCACATTTTAAAGCATTCCTAGCAATCAAACAGATAAGAAGATGGAACTCCCCAAAGCCCACCTTGTGGCTGCCTTAATTCTGAAGCATGCTCCTCCCTGCTTCCACATTTTCCTTGCTTGCAGTGGCCCGGCCTTATTTGTCTAATGCCTCTCCTGGTCTCCAGCAGCACATGGAGTCCCTGCCACAAATGCCTAGCTTTCTTTTATGCTATTTTAGTGTGACAGTCTTTGCTTCCCAATCACACAAAAGGCCTTGATGGTAGACAGCTGGTCCCATCCATCTGTATTTCCCAAAGTTATCAGGGTAGTTTCTGGACACCTAGTGAACCCTCTTCATAAGTGATGGCTTGTTAATTGGTTGGTTAGTTTGTTAGTGAAGACTACCCATGGAAAGACAATGTAATTCTTTCTGAACAATGCCTGTCCTAGAAAACATGAAGTTCCAAACTTCAGACCACACATGGGAAGCCCCCACAACTTCCTACCTAAGCGATGAGCTGGTGATACAGGCAAACAGCTAGAGAGTCACTAATGAGAATCTGAGATAAGGCAGACACTTGGCTTATCAGAATGGGGTAGAGGAGATACAGCGATCAGGACAGTGTCCTGCCTGCCCAGAGAATGAATGAGACCTGACAGTCCCCACTGGTCCTAACACAATGTTTGAGTTGGCATTCAGGCTTTGCAGTCAGACTGACCTGAGATTGAATCCACACAGGGACCAAGAAGGAAACAGGGTCATGTGCGGACAAAGGTTGGAAGTGGAAGTCCTGTGGGTGGTAAGATTACTCCTGACCTGTGCTCTTGGACAGGTGTGGCCCATTCCTTTCTTCCTGACCCCCTCCTACTCACAGACACACCCTCCCACTGATACAGAGTTTGCTTCTCTGAGTTCTCCATTCAAACAAAATTCTAAGTCCCTATCCCTTTCCCCTGCCTTCTTCTGATATCTGCCCTTACTTCCTCAGCTGAGCACACCATGCGCCTGCCATTCCACAGAGGCACCTTGAGCTC
Source organism: Pedetes capensis (assembly GCA_007922755.1). Lineage (NCBI taxonomy): Eukaryota > Metazoa > Chordata > Mammalia > Rodentia > Pedetidae > Pedetes > Pedetes capensis. The sequence continues at coordinate 100,983 of VMDO01001508.1, forward strand.
CTGGCCTACCCCTCTCTCTCCTGTCCCACAAGACAGCCAGTCCACACACACACATACACATATACACACAATGTCCTCTTGGCAACTGCCCTGCCCTGCCTTGCCTTTTCTTTCCTAGAACTCCAGGCACCCAGCGGCAGAACCACATTTCCTTCCTGCCAGCGTCCCGTGGAAACGGGCAAAGGCTTACCTACTGGGCTCAACAGAAATGGAGAGTGGTGTGTGAAGGGCAATGAGACTTTTGGGAGAGAAAGCTCTTAATCAAGCACAGATATCAAGAATATGAGCAAGGGGACTAGAGAAAATGGGTATCAAAGTGAATTGCTTTTTGCACAAATGTTCCCTTTATTTGCATTTTCCCCAATGCACCATTCTTTCTTTAAGGCTTGGTGAACAGATGCGCTTTTGAAAATGTTGATTAACTTATCCTTTTTTCGACCCCTTCCCACCCACCCAAACTCCTGGGAGCAGTGATTAAACAGAAAGCCAAGTCAAGCCTCCAAAGCATTCTTCCTCACCTTATGTGGCCCTTGATTCTCCAGGTGCAGAAATCTCAGCTGCATCTGAGCAATTGATTTCATAGAAACTTAGAGATGGGCCAATTCTTGGGACATCTTCTTGGCCATTCTCCTGCCTCCAGAGACAAGAGGCTATGAGCTCCTGGGATAAAATGTTCTCACAGTTATTACCATCCATTTACCCTTTTTCCTTCAAGATCAATGCCATATCCACCCCTTTCCAGCCCATGATCACCCCTTTCCACCATGATCAATGGTGGCCTCAGCCTTCTTCCCCAAGGGTGTGAGATGGGACAAGATGGCATGCTAACCTCCAAGAATTTATCATATCCTTCGCAGAGATCAAATCCCTAAAAGCAAGAAGAGGATTTGGCCCAAAAGTTACTGGCAAGAGCCCCGCAGCTCTTGTCGTAGTCTGATTTACATATTCTTATCCAATGTTCTGCATCTTTTCATCGTGAAGATGTTAAAACATACGAGCATTCCATCAAAACGATTAATTGTTGGGAATGTGACAGCTTTCTTCCATGTTTTTTCTTTCCTTCCTTTTTTTTTTGGGGGGGTAAGGTTAATAAAAGCTCTCGGGTGACTTTCACAAGCTCAATTTGATCCCTGTGACAGACACCACCTACCGCATGTTGACTCATGTTCACATCTTCATTCCAAGGAAACAGCCTGCTTCGTAGGGGGCGAGAGAATAATGCAGGAGATGGGCACTGAGGTGGGAAAGCTGGCATGGCCCACAGGTGCCAGTTGCTGTGCTATAAACATGCCAAGAATGGGCTGGATTTGTGAAGGATTGGTGCCACATGGCACTGATCCTTTCAAGTGGGGTTTTGGCGAGTTGTTCCATGCATCCTTTACTAGAGACCGAGGGGAGGAGAATGTGCTTTAGAACTGTGGCCAGGCATGAAGAAGACTTCTACTATGATCAAAACCACCACCTCCAGAAAAAGACTAGGTTTCAAGGATGATGGTGAGGGATGAATCCTTAGGTCAGTTCATGGTCAAGTAGAGCTTCTTTGAGATGTGGATGAGCATGACATTCACAGTGTTCTAAAGTTCTTTGTTCCACTCACTTGAGACTTTAGCTACTTGGGACTTTGAATGCTGTCTTCAAAGTTGTTCATCTGACTTTGGTTTGAAGAAAACTCCTTCAGGGCCACATACATTCACTGGCACCATCTTGAGCAGACCACCTAAAAAGTCACAATTGGCTTGAGAGATGGGAAGAAATGGTGAACCTTTGCTCACCACATATGTGATTCTCTTATTAAATGTTTTATGATTTTAGACAGGTAATTTCATTGGCTCTGATTTCTATAAGAGAGACAGCATCATGAATAGAAGAACCTATATTACCCGATCCCTGAAAAATTATCATATAAAAGAAAGAAGCAGTGATAATACTGGAAAAAAATTCAAAGTAAATTAATTTAACTCTATTCAAGCCTGGGCTAATCAGATTGGCTGGCCATGTTTGATCTGCTCTAATCCGTGAAGAAAGCCAATAGGAAAAATAGCCTGTGGAGGGAAGACAAGAGTGGTTAGGACAGATAAGTGAAGGTAGACAGAGATTATGACCTTCATTCCAGTTCTACTCTTTTATTAACGCATTTAATGATGAAATGTGACTTCCTTAAATTACAATTACTTGAAATCCAGAGGAGAAAGGCTCTGGTACTTTATGTCCACTTAGGTGCTTGGATATGAGGAGATGCAGTTTGCTGCACTAAGTGGATGTCATCGTAATGGTGACTGAAGATGCCATTGAAGGTGTCTTAGATAAAACCCAAACCTATACTGGTGATGAATGGCAGTTTTTTAATAAAGGCACAAGTGGCAGAGGATACTTGACACAACCAACCTGGCCTTCCTTATTGTTTCTATTTTTCCAGTTGTTGTTGGAAGTAAGGACAGATCATTTGAAGGAAAAATGATCCAGTAATGCATATACTAGGTGATCCAGAAGTGGATATGATTCTCTAGCTGCTTATCATAATAGGGGATCATTCTCAAAAAGATTGAGGCTTTGCCTTTTAGTTATGGTGACAGAACTTGTTCCAATTTGGTTTGTTTTCCTTTTCATTACAGTAGATGTCCCAGAGATACAAGGCGGAGAGGGGTATGAAGATGAGATTGATGGTGAGTATTACTGTGATTTAGCAGATAATCATGAGATTCTACTTTGGTTTATAAGGATGTCAACAAAAATAATGCCCAAAGGGCCAGAATTTAGAACTGTCAGAAATATGAGAGAAAAAAAAATCCAGAGAAGAACTGAGAAACCCTCCACTGCTTTGTCAAGGCCAAATTTAGAGATGTAGAAAGTTTATCGAGTTCCCTTTGCCTCATCTGTAACAGGTCCCCTATTTTAGGCAACTTTCTATATCGATGGACTTCAAATCTGGATAAACTCTTTAGAAGTGAAAAATGAGCTCCTCTATACCTGTCACTGCTTGAACCATGTGACCTCTTCCCAAAAAGAGCCTGAGTGAGTGATCATGAATGTAAATATTTCCCCCTGCCGCTGGGAATATCCAGTTCCCTGGCTTTGGAGAAACCTTTTTTGCACTATCCAAGATTCCAAATTTTGTTTATCGAAGATTTAGATCTTTGGTTCACGCTGCCCATCTCCTGTTTTTATATTTATTCCCAGCTCTATTTTTGTACTTCCAATACACACACTTCAAGAGGCTGAAGCAAGAGTCCTAACTAGAGGAATGCTGGGCAAACTTGTAGATTTAATATCTGCCTTCAACTCAGAGCAGCACAAGCCTCTCTGGGCCTCTCTGTGTGCCAGAGCTGGTATCAACGCGCCCCAACAGTAAGATTCCACCCAAAGAGCAACCCCAGAACAAGATTGATGCATTTAAGAAGAGCAGTTTATAGAGCAGCTGCTTTTTAACCTGACCTTAACCAAAAACTTCAAGAGTAGTTATAGAAACTGGAGTGACAAACCCAAACAGCACCTTGTTAACTGGCTGCAGGCTCTCTCTGCAAAACCCAGTCCAACTCTCCTTTTATGGGCAAAAGTACACGACTGACCTACACGGAAAGCCTGCAGTAGATCAAGGGGCAGAGACACGATGGGAAGTGGAAGGAACAGGGGAGGAGGATGCAGAAAGCCTGGCTCCTATTCCTGCTTTAACTGTGATGATACTGGAAAAAATTCAAAGGAAATTAACTTAGCTCTATTCAAGCCTGGGCTAGTCAGATTGGGTGGCCACGTCTGATCTATTCTAAACTGTGAAGAAATAGGAAAAATAGCTTGGGGAGGGAAACCGAAAGCGAGTAGCACAACTATGTGAAAGTGGACAGGGATTATGACCTTCCTTCTAGTTCTACTCTTTTATTAAAGCATTTAATGGCAAAATATGACCTCCTTAAATTACAGTTATTTGAAATCCAGAGGAGAAAGAATCTGGTACTTTATGCCTAGAGCGAGTTATCTAATCACCTCATTTCTTCAAACCTCAGTTTCTTCCCTATTAAAAAAAAAAAGAAAGAAAGAAAGAAAGAAAAACTTTATAGTGTTACCCTGCCTTCTTCATGGGATTTTTTAGAAGATTCCAAGGAAATGGGCCCCCCAGATTCAGTCACCCCTTAATCCTACGCTCTGGAAATCCTACACTCAGGATAGCTTCAGCAACACAAATTCATGTTCTCACGGTTCTGGAGGCTGTAAGTCCAAGGTCAAGATGTGGACAAGGTTGGTTTCTTCTGCCAGCTACAAGGAAAGGAATGGCTTATTGATGGCCATTTCCATGTTTACATAGTGCTCTCCCACGCACATCCTTGTTTACATTTTCCCTTTGCATAAGGGCGCCAATCAGGTTGGAGTAAGGAGCAGTCTAATGACCTCACTTTAACTTGTTTGCCTCTGTAAAGACCCTACCTCCAAGAAAAAGTCACATTCTGAGGTATTGGGGGTTTGAACTTCAGCATGAGTGGCGGGGGGGGGGGCAATTTACTCTGTAACGGAGGGTGTACATGTCAAGGGAGGTCTGGTAGCTGAAAAGAGCTGCTGCTTATATGACCAGGGATTGCTAAATTGGGAAGCTTGTCATGTGAAAATAGTTCCAATCTGTCCTTTGATTTAGCTTGAAGCAGTTGGAATTGAGGGATGAGGTGGCAAAGAAGGAATGCCTGGAACACAAGGCCATCCCATGTGGTTCATAGGTACTCAGAAGGGTCTGTTAAAATCAGACAGGCTCAGTGTAATGTAACTGCCCAATGTGTGTGAGGCCCTAGGTTTGATCCTCAGCACCACAATAAATAAATAAATAAATAAATAAATAAATATTAAAGACATAAAAATCTGAGTTTATCTAATGTAAGTCAGATTATTTAAACATCATATAGTTACCATCCACTTACTACGTGCCAGACACCAAGCACTTGACAGATGTTGTTGTTGTTAGGTACCATCGCATTGAGTCGTGTCTGACTCATAGCGACCCTTACAGGGTTTTCTATGGCTGATTGTTTCTGGATTGCCTCAGGAGTGGATTGCCTTGTCCTTCTCCCATTTTTGCGGTGCTGGGAATTGAACTCGGGACCTCGGGACCTCAGAGACTGCAGAGCGGCGCTTTAGCAACTGAGCTAAATCCCAGCCCCTGACAAATATTAGTTCACTAAATCCTCCTAACAACCAGTGAGCTCAACGTTATTACTATACCCATTGGACAGATGAGAGGGGATGGGCAGAGAGAGGTTAAATAACTTTCCCAAAATTACACAGCTAAGACATGGCAAGGTGGGGTTTTGAACTCAGGCAGTCTGGTCCCCAGACTGCTGTTCTCTGAAGAGGCTCAGGGATGGGGACACTCAGCTAGTTCACCCTTAAATAAGCAGTGCCTACAGCCTCATCTGTTTTCTGTCATAGATGAGTATGAGGTGGACTGGAGCAACTCTTCTTCCCCCACATCAGGGGGTGTTCCCTCAGCTGACAAAGAAAAGAGCTGGCTGTACACACTGGATCCCATCCTCATCACTATCATCGCCATGAGCTCGCTGGGCGTCCTCCTGGGGGCCACCTGCGCCGGGCTCCTGCTCTACTGCACCTGTTCCTACTCTGGCCTGAGCTCCCGCAGCTGCACCACACTGGAGAACTACAACTTCGAGCTCTACGATGGCCTCAAGCACAAGGTCAAGATGAACCACCAGAAGTGCTGCTCAGAGGCATGACGGATTATACCTGAATCGCATCTGACGTTTCATTGCAGTGAGAGGGGCTGGTGAAGATTACATTTTTTTTCCTTTGGAAACTGAACGCCATAATCTTGATCAAACTGATCCAGAATACCGCAGGTATGGACAGGACAGACGGGCAAGTCTAGGGAGGAAGGGGGATCACCCACAAAGGGGATTATTGCCCACCTAGGACCGTGGTGGCTGAGTCATTGCAGGAACGGGGCCATGTTCTAATGCTGGGACAAAGACAGGAGCTCATCTCTTTGGAGTCACAGTTCTATTTCGTTTGTAAGTTTGTTATTATTATTAATTATTATTATTATTATTGTATTTTATTTCTTTGGCCTGTGAGCAACTCAAAGAGGCAGAAGAGAATGACTTCTCCAGTAGAGAAGTGGAGCAGTGATCCTAATTCTCTGCTCTCTTTCTAATCAACACTTGAAAAGCAAAGGGTCTTTTAAGCCTTTCCATCTTTACAAATAAAACTCAAAACACAAAACAAAAAAATCCGCCCAGCTTATCCCATCCTCTGATGGTCTCATGACTTAAGGGATTTGCTGTGGTGTATGTAGGTTCTGCCAGCCAACTCTATAAGCTGCCGTTTCCAATCCTAACATTTAAGTAGGATGTTGTTGCCTTTAACTTTTTTTATCCAGGGGAAAATTGCCATTTTAGGGTCAGCTTGAATCACCCTTTCTTGTATACAATTTAAAACAAACTAGAAAGGAAACTTCACATATCAAAATCCATAGATGCACCTCCACGTTAGAAGCGGACAAGCCTTAAAGTGCTTTGTGAAATAGGAGCCATGTGTTAATCTAGACCCAGAGTTTGTGGCTGTGGGGCGCCCCTCACAGGGCCTCTGCTGGTGGTTTTGCCTTTTCTTTTCCCTCTTCCTTATTCTTCTGAAACATATCCATACACGCACACACACACAAGCTTATTTTTCAGGTCTCTAAGTGCCAGGCAGCAGCGCTGTTTGATATTCTCAGAGGTGGGATGGGAAAAGACAGACTCTTGGCGTGTTTCCTCCATTGGTGAGATGTGCTAACCGCTGACCACTGGATGGAAAGAACTGAGGAGAAGGAAGGAGACACCCAGCCTCTGATCATGTGATGGCAAAGGCAGAGCAGGGTAAGTGGAGACATTGTGACAAATCAGTCTCCCTGATAGGCTAGTAACATTGATTTCCTAATGGGGTTATAGCCACCACTTCAGCCTTTAGGGCAAGTCAGAGCACAGGTGTGCACCAGCTGATTCTAACCAGAAGTCTGCAGGTACTGTGGGCTCTGCTTCAACCCCAGGGAAATTTAGGTTCTTACACACACGTGTGCATGCACACACACACACACGCACCAATTTATGTATTTTTTTATTAAGTGCCTTGAAAAAATGAAAAATGTATTTTCCCTCTATGTAGGAATCATGAATATCTTCCGAGTTAAGGCATTCCTCCTTCTCCAACTCCAGTGACTCCATTTCCAGTTCCCCCAACTCACTGCTGACCCCACTAACGGAATGAGCCCTGCTACCCAATGGGTAGTGACAGCCCTAGATGACTCTCAACTAATCTAAAAAGGGAAGCATTAGGAACAGAATGGAACTGTGTGAAGAGTAAGATTGTCCGCATCGAGACCCAAATCATAACTTTGTATTAATGTCTAAGGATTGCCTGTGTGCTGGAAATACATTTTAAACCCAACCAGTATGCCCAGCCTATTGCATATCGATGGTAAATGGTCAGATCATTTTTGCTGCTATGGTCACCCACGATTTCATTTGTCTCATACCCAGGTGAATGGGGTAGGGGGAATGAGACTGGCTTATTCCTTTAAATGTTAAATTACGAAGACACTAGTTCAGATGGTAATGTCACAGTGTTTTGTATGCAGAGAGGGAGCGTTCATAACAACAGCTATTTGTTCACGTGTGTGTGTCTTTGCGCACCTTTGAGTTCGCCGTATCTGCTGTGTATGTGAGTGGTCACGTGGGACTCAGTGGCGGTGTTGTGACTTTGACCTAGAGCCGAGTGTAATTGCTGATCTCGGCACTCATTGGCCCAGTGGTAGTTAGAGGTGAAAAGTAAAGCTGTCAAGCCCCAAAGGGCTTAGTGGTAGGTGCCCTCTGAGCTGGCCGTGCAGTAGAAGCAAATTTGTAATTAGCTCGCCCCCCTCTTCATCCTCCCATGCAGCTCAGCATTCAGGAAACTGGGAAATCCTTGAGATTTCCAAAGACAGCCAGCAGGAGAAGAGAAGTTCAAAAGCCCACTCTGGGGGTCCTGGCCCTCTCATGCCCAGTGGGCCATTTTCTTATCATTCCCTCCAAATCAGGCCTGGGTCAGGCCTGCAACTCACCTCTAGGTTATGTACAGCTCCACCTGCGTCCCTCCAAAAATTGTATATCCATATTCACCATTGGCTGACTTGAGGCCCTGAGTGGGCCCTGAGGGCTGAACAAAAAGCAGGGTCCCCAGGGCTACATGTCGATCCTCACCAAGGCTGGAAGCTGGTCCACCGTAAGACACAAAGAAAGGCAGCTGGGTCCTATTCCAGCTGGCCAGGGGACACTTTGGTGTGTTTGTCATTGTTACCTGCAGGAAGGCTGGCTGACCTGTCTCCTTGCATTATTCCCTTTGGGAAACCCAACTCACAGTATTGATCTCCTTTTTGCCTTGTACCGAATGACACATTACCTCCACGCTCTCCTGGACGAGGTGGTCCACAGGGCCACAGGGTTGCTTTCTCTCTTTGGTGGGGATGGGGCGTTGACAGGGATGAGGATCCAAGGAATGAGTATGAATGACAGGAAAACAAGGGAAAAAGTTAAATCGTCGCGCAGAAGGTTAGCTTTTCCAGGGTTTGCAGTTAAGGGTATTCGACCATTCACTGGCTGAGCCAGATCACGGGAACTTGAGAGCTTTTACTGTGATTCTTCAATGTAAAAAATCAACAATGTCAAACTGTGTTTATATGATTTGTATAAAGCCTTTTTAAGATTACTATTTAAATAAACATTATACCAGAGATATTTTTCTGCATTGTCTTTATTGGAGACAAAGGGACTTGGATGACCAAATCGTCCCGGTGTGCTGGAGACTTTCTTGGGGTTTAGCACTGAAAATCTTATGTCCTGGGAAATATCTTGCCTTAGTCAACTTGGCCTGCGATTACAGAATACCACACACCAGGCAGCTTTAACATTTTTTCCTCCCAGTTCTGGAGGCCTGAAGTTCAAGATGAAGTCACCAGCAAATTCAGTGTCTGGTGAGAGGCCTCCTCCTAGCTCATAGATACCTGCCTTCTGTGTGCTCATCTGGCCTTTCCATGGAGGCAGCCATCTGTCTGTTTTCTTCTTCCTGGAAGGGCACTAACCTCATCATGAGGATCCCACCCTTGAAGCCTAGTCTAAATCTGATCACCTCCCAAAGGCGCTGCCTCCAATGTCATCACAGTGGGAGTTAGGGCTCCAGTGTCTGAATTTTGGGAGGATGAAAAAACCTTCCAGCCAATCTAAGATGGTTGGTTGCTCTCTGGGGACAATGTTTCTCAGAACTGGAATTAGTCAACTGATTGGCTGTTTGGCTTTTTATAAAATGAAGCTATTATAGATATGGGTGCTGGGTCGCTTGCCCAGCTGGGCTACTTGAACTCCAGGTATTGCCTGGTAGGCTTCAGAGACTTGTGATTTCTACAAACTCTCCTCCTCACCGGGTGCCAAGGCTTCAGAGACTTGTGATTTCTACAAACTCTCCTCCTCACCGGGTGCCAAGGCGCACACACCTGTAACCCCCGTGGCTCTGCAGGCTGACGCAGGAGGATCGAGAGCTCAAGGGCAGAGGCAGCCTGTGCAACTTAGTGAGACCTTGTCTCAAAATTAAAAAATAAAAAGGTGACGGTGAGGCTCAGTGGTAGAGCACTTGCACAGCCTGCGTGCAGCCCTGGGTTCCACTCCAAGTATTGGGGGCAGGGAGGGAACAAAAAGAACCCTCCCACCCACCCCCCAAAAAAAGAAACAAAACACCACTCCTCCTTGCTGGCCATCTCCAGGCCCTGCTGTTTCCTTTCTGCTCAAAATCTTGATTGTGAGCATCTATGGTGATTCCAGCATCTATGCTGTGCATCTCAGAGTGTAGTCCTGGACCGGCAGCATTGACATCATTTGGGAACTTGTCAGAGATGCATATTCTTGAGCTCCATCCCAGAGCTACTGAACCAGAAACTCTAGAGGCAGAGGGCTAGGGATCTGTGTCTCAACAAGCCCACTGGGGAATTCCAGTACGCTTTCAAGTTTAAGAACCACTGGTCTAGGGGAAATTAAAACTCTCCTGGCCTCACAAAGTGATTAAGGATCTTTTCACCTGTTGATTATTGGATTCAAAACAAAGAGACATTGGCCAGTAAAGGCTAAAGGAGTCCAGGTGTGCTACTAGGTAGTAGAGTTTCGTTCCCAGGCGAGGAGGGAGAGACTTTATTATAAGCTCCTCTCTGTAGAAGTTATGAATCAGAGCTGAAGTTGCCCAGCCTAAGGCTCTGCTCACCTCAAAAAGGAAATTGTGTCCATTTATTCAAGAAACGTTTTCTGAGCACTGCCTGATTTTACACTCCAGTAAAGAAAGAGCCCAACCTGTAAAATAAGGACTGGTTACAGTAAGTACAATGATGCAATTAACAGGTAGCCCTAAGAAATCACTATCATCCCTCCTTCTAAATGGGTGACCAGGGGACCCATCTTCAAGAAGATGATATTTGAGATAAAACCTGAAGAGACAAGGAGAGTGGGCTAAGAAAAATGCCCAGGAAAAAGCTTTGCAGATTGAAGAAACAACATATACAGATCCTGCTGTGGAAGGAGGTTGCTGTCTTCCTAGGAACACAAAGCAGCCAGTGAGAGAGAGTCTGATCAGGGAGAAAGAAGAGCTTGTGACGAGGCTGGGAGTGAGTCAGAGCCAGCTTACAGGGCACCTGAAGGCCAAAGCTGGGAGGTGCTATCTATTCTACACGGTCTTCAGCTTTCCTGAATTTGTAGAGGGGCAGCCCCACCTCCCCCATTACTCCCCATCCAGCAGGGTCACCACAGCCAAATCTCTACAACTTCCCTCTTGACCCTCCTGTGGTCTTCATGGTACCACCAGTCTCTTGAGATGCCTGATTCTATTGTACTACTGACCTAGCGACAAGAACAGAGGTTAAAATGAAAGCACATTTCTTCTTTCCTTTAGTTGAACATTTGGGTATTTTTAAAGCCTTAATAAACTAATAACATCTTCTGGTCCCTAGCCATCTAGTGTTTACATAAGATCTTTTTTTCTTATCTGTATCCTTCTGGAAATGTTTATGAAATCCTCCAGGGAGGCAGGCCAGTGAAATGCAGTTGGAATGGGCCCATGCTCAAAGGAACAGGACCCATCTGGACTCTGAGGCCGCTTCTGACCCACTACGTTGGTGGTGGGGATGGGGTGAGGAAGGGGACCTTGAAGAAGTGGAGAGATTCTATTCCCATCATCCCAGGCTTGGGGCTGTAATACCAGGCTGAGCTAAACAGAACTTCTGAGGAATGTAACCCCTTTATTATTAGGAGAGAAAGTGTGAGATGGGGAGGGGGACATGTGGGAGTCAGAAAGGAAACCTGTATTGGGTCCTCGGAGATGCATTGCCGCCCACCCGAGTGCCTCAGAGTAACTTGCTGGGAAGGGTCCTAAGAGCCTCCTGGTCACCTGAGGCTGAGGCAAGGGCAGGGCCTGCCCCTGGAGTCCCACCTCTCATAATCCCTGAGCTTCCCTGGTTTGCTCCCCATCCTCCCTCCCAAGATTGGTCGTCCTCATGCCTGAGCCTTCCCGGTGACCCTGAGAGAAGGCTCCCAGCGGAAGGACATGTCTTCCAAGTTCTCCCTGGAGACCTCAGCGAGAGACTTCCAAGGGATCCTTGAGCCAAATTGTTTCTGCAGCTCATCCAGATAATGACACCTGTTTCCTTTCCCTTCCCTGCCAGAAAAAAAACCTGGAGATCGTGTGTGCGCATGTGCGTGCCTGTGTGAGCCCTGTTCTTGTCACTATAGTTTTAGAAGTGCTGTACGATAAAGAGGCCATTTTGCTAAAAAAAAAAATGTGTCCCACGTGGAAGCAGCGGGCCTGAGCAGTTCCTCATACCTTCTCCTGGCGCTTAGGGACATCCGTGAAACGTGGACTTCCCTCTCCACAGAGGACTCAGCCCAAGAAGGACCCACACGGACCCCAGGGCGCCCAGGCCTCTGCCCAAAGCAGTCTGCCAAGCAAGACGCAAAGCCTTGGCGTGGAGCATTGGAGCTATGAGGATGGGGGCGCTCAGTTCAGGGTCCTTCCCCAAACCCCTCACCAAACCAGCAGGTGTGGGGACTGTGGTCAGGCACGGATCCTTCTGCACCCCCAAACTCATATAACCTCCCCTGCAAATGGTGCCGTGAGGTGCAGGCTGCAGCCTCCAGAGACCCCCGGGCGTCCCTCCTGGAACGTTCTACAGAGCCAGGTTGCCATGGTTTGGAATCCACCTCGGCTAATAAATCTCATCCCGAAGCCCTTGAGTGCCTCCGCTGGAAACTGAAGCACAGCCTTTCCCCGCGCCGCCCACCGGCTGCGTGTGCCCATGGCCAAGCCTCACGCCCAACTCCCCTGCCAGCTCTGCCTGACTTTCTGCCTTTGCCTGCTTCCTTCACCTCGTCCTCCCTTGCCCTCCTCTCACCTCTCCTTGAGCGTTCGCATTTCTCTTTCCAGCCAGCTATTTTTAATGCCTGTGGGAGTTCAAAGAAAGCTTTGTCGGATTTTGGAGTCCTGGGTTCCCCTTGAATTTGGACAAATGGAGAGGTGAAAGAGCACTGTTTTGGGGAGCTTCGGAGACCAAGGTTCAAGATTAAGTTCTGCCTCTCAATGTGTGATCTTGGAAGGCCATGGCACACCTTGGTTTTCCCCACTGTAAAGTGGCATTTGAGTTGAGTGAACTTTGAGCCCCTAGTGTGACATCTGCCTGCAGCTGCAACCCTGCGGCATCTGATCCCGTCAGATCTCAGAAGCTAAGCAGGGTCAGGCCTGGTTAGTCCTTGGATGGGAGACTGCCTGGGAACACTAGGTGCTGTAGGTTTGGGAGATGGACCCAGTAACCCACTGCCAAAAATCAATCTGCCATTGAAAACCCTATGAACAGCAGAGAAGCACTGACAATAATGTTTTGCCTGTTGTATGTAGGATCACTATGAGTTGGATACCAACTTGAGGGCACCTAACAACAACAGTGTGACATCTGGGAGTGGTTCTCTTTGGTTGTCCTTGACTGTGTTGTACACCTCTGTGAGGGTAAAGCTCTGCAAATGCTCTCTCCCCTACATTCTCAGCTTCCCTTGGCAGAGATGCTGGGCATGGCATCTTTGGGTTTGATTTTGTGGAGCTGGTCTCTTACCCCAGCTCCCCAGCAGCAGAACTTTTCCAGGAGCCTTTCACTTCTATTTACATAGAAATTGGTATTTTTACTTATCTATCTCCCACTACCTCTTGAAGAAGGAATTTATGCCTGCATCCATTCATATAGTCAATATATTTTATTTTAAATATATTAATTGTCCATGATGTGCCTTGTAGGAGATGGTGGATGATAAACCAAAGGACCTGGTTCCTATCTTCAGGGCATTTACAGTCTGGAGAGAGATGTATAAGTGACTCAAATAACCAGGCAAATGTAACAATTATGGCAAGAGCAGCACATTGAAGTGCAGAGAGCTATGTGTAAGGAGGGATCTGACCATTGTGTACCCCAGGAGTGGAAAAAAAGTTCTGGAAATGGATAGTAGTGGTAATGGTTGCACAACCTAAGAAGGTACTTATTGTCACTGAATTGCACACTTCAAAACAGTTAAAATGATACATTTTATGTTATGTAGATTTTACAACAATTTTTTAAAAAGCATCTTGCCCTTTAAAGATGTCCCATGTAACACACAGGACATACTTAGATTTTGTCCATGTTTTATCTGAAATTTAAATTTAACTGAATGTCCTGCATTTTACTTGGTAATCTTGGCTGAGGAAATTCCTCTTTTCTGTAGGCTTCTCTAGAACCTTCCTGGGATTTAGGGGCCATATTTCCCAAACCAAAAACAAGTCCTTATGGTCTGAAAAGAGTGAGGATACAAAACAGTGGAAGAAAGTCACAGAGTAGTGCCTTCCCTAATTATAGATTCAACCACAGAGAGAGGCCACGAAGTGACTCCCTCAGCCCTCGCTCTCTCCATCAGTGAAGAGGTAGAGATTAGAAATCTTGGCTGGGTTTCCATCTGTTGTTTAATCATCATGAGCCACAAATGCAGTAAAAGCTGCTTATAAACCCCTTCTTACAATTGACCACGTGGCTAGAATTACAGTTGCAGATGGTGACGCTCACGCATATGACTCAGACGATAGCCTTGTCCCCCGCCATCAATGGATCTTCACACCAGAGTTGGTAAGAACCCATGGGGTGCCCAGATGCCTAATTGTACCACCATTTGCACCCATTCCTTCTCGAAGAAAGAAGCTGCCTGCACCGCTCATTGTGCTGTGAGAAACAACAGGTGCAAAAGGCAACGGCCACTTTGGAGCCATTTGGCCCACTGCCTTGGCATGCCTGCACTAATCTGCCTGTGAGATGGGCCTGGAGTCACACCACAGCCCATGGAGTCCACGGCTGTCGTTCCAGGTGGTCCCACCCACTCCTCCTCTCAACCGAGATGAGAGGCAGCTGGGAGGGCATCGCACGAAGAGATGGGTTGTGTCCAATTCATTTTTACCAGGTGCTGACAAGTCACTGCGAAAGTCTGGAAATGTGTAGCACAGCAAAAACACAGGTCACAATGCACTGGTGAATGATTACCAGAGGAGAAATTCATTACAGGCTGCTCTCAACTCCCATCACATAAGAAAGTGTTACATTAACAAGATGGAAGGTCCCTGCGGTCCCCCCCCAACACAACCCCCACTGCCACTGCCTGCCACCCCACTATTTCAATTTGTGTTGCATGGTGGGAGTACAGCCCAAAGGTGGGAGAAGTTAATTCAGCTATACTAATCAAAAAGAGGGTCACAGTAGCACCTAAAGCCAATCAAAGCCAACCCAACCGGCATGCTACATGAGATTCTTTCTGCCCGTTGACACCAGCTATGACCACTGCGGTTGCCCACCTGCATATGGTGTTCTAGCATATATGGTTTCATAGCTGCTCACATAACTTGCTTCCTATCCAGGTTGCATGTGTTTTCCTGCAGACGAGCCTGGTCCTGGTTCCTGTTGGCCCCGAGGTTCCCTTGGGTTTTTAACCTTTCCTTACATAGACATAGATGCCAGCATGCACCAGCATGGGAACTGGGCTGCAGACTGTGGACTATCGAAAGTGAATGTGACACACGGGCTTGAATCAATTCTGGACCAAGTTCTAGCGTGATGCAAGCAGTCTCCGTTTTAGGGTGGCTGAAGGATCAAGTGGTCTTGCTAGTCAGTCACATGCAGTTTTTGTGTTATTCCTCTCGGGGACAAGACGTAACAATACAAGACAGATGGGTTCCTAGTCCTTCCTGAATGGGATTTCTGCTCCTTCAGGGTGCCATCCACACAGAGGGACCCACCAGAGGAATCTGCTTTACGGTCAAATGCACAGCCAGGTCCCAGCCAGATGGGCTCCACCTAGAAGCAGGCTCTCCACAGGTGCTTTCCAAGGGCGATCCGAAAGCGCAGAGCATGGCCTTGCCCTCGTGCCCAACCGCTCACCTCCGAGAGGCCCAGCGAGCTTCTGTCGCAAATGTCAACCCAAAGTGCATGAGCCAAGCTCGGCACACTCACCAGCCAGCACGTCAAATATTAAACCTCCCTGTGGCAGGCCGGGCTGAAAGCTGCCATTTCGTTACGCAGCTTTCTCGGGCTTAAGAAGAGAGGCTTCGTCTCCCAGAAGCGCAATGGGGAGACCTGCCCCCCGCCTTCTCAGCGCTGAGGAAGCCTTCAAAGCTGTTCAATTTGTCTAAGCCCCATCCATCTTTAATGTCACAGTCTACATTTTCTCCTCTCGTCCTTTTTCAAAGCAGCCAAAAAAGAAAATGTCACTGCATTTGGGGCCAACTCAAAAACCAGGCTTAGATGGAAGGTCTTTTTCATTCTCATGGGCCTGGTGTCTTGATCTCCCAGGGAGCCTTCAGGGCGGTACCCCGGCCTCGCTATTCCTGGGCTCACCTGGCATCTTTACATCTCCCCAGAGCTGTGTCCTTCACTCGCCTTCTTCACAGAGTTCTCCATGACAGCAGCGCCTGTTCAGAGGACGTTCATTGTGTTAATGTTTATGGGGACAGCGCAGCAGAAAGGGGGTGGGAAGGTGGGGCTGCCACCACGCCAATCTACTTCCTGACAGGGACTGGAAGGTTGAGCAACTGATGCAAACAAATGTCCCCTGAGCTGGCTTTTAGAGGCTGTATTCCCCAAATTTGTCCAAAGTGCACAAAACAACCCCCAGCTGCGGCAGACAAAGTGAGCAGCACGGAGCCTGTCTCCTCTCCCCTCTGTGCCTTTTAAAGACCCTTTAAGCTGTGCAGGGCAGGTGGCATCGCAGATGAAGATGACAGTCAGAATGCATTCCTGACAGCCCCGGCTCACCCCGGAATGGAGAGCTGATTCTCTGATTGATACCTGAGAGAGCGGTTGTCATCGGGGAGGACACAGGAGCAAGATAAGGGAGTCAATCAGTGTCAGACCTGGCCTGACACAACACAGCTGTAAATCACTTGGGGTAAAGATTCTCAGTTGTGAAAGTGGAGAAGGGCAAGCAGGTAATAGAAAAACGGGAGAAGCAGCTGTGAGGCATGGCAGGGTGCTTGGCCTCAGCCCTGGGCAGAGGGGCTGCCGCTTAGGAGAATTCTGTCTGTCTATTGTCAGCCCAAGGGAGGTACAGTACAGCATTTTCCTGAGTTAATTACACGGGATTAAAACATAACCCACAGTACGTGAGCTATGTTTCAACATGGCTGTTAAAAATAGATACATAATGGAATATATAATTTAATAAATATATTTAGTATATACATATCTATATGTGTGTTTATACACACACACACACACACACAGTGAGAGAGAGAGAGAGAGAGAGAGAGAGAGAGAGAACAATCTTGAAACAATCCGCCATTAAAACTCTATGAAGGTCACCATGAGTCAGACCTGACTTGATGGCACCCAACAACAACATCACATACATACATATTCCAACCAGCAGCCCCAAACTGCTGCAGTGGGAACCCTCCGTCCCCCTCCCACCAGCCTCACGGAGACAGAAGAGATGGTTGTGGATGTTTTGGCCTTGTCCTGTCCCACTAATACCTAAGTAAGATGCAGCACACGGTGAACTTGGAGGAAAACAGGACTCAAGTCTTTGCATTTTGATGAGAAAAGATTTCTCCAAATTTCAGAGATCCCCATGATGGCCTTCAGCAACTCCCAAACATATCGTGATGTGAATTAGCACTAGCCAAACCCATTTTAGAGATTGTCTTTCAATGTGTGTTAATTAGACATTTACAAATATCCTTACTTTTTTTTGTCCAGGGGACAGAGATTCTTAAGTTGCAAATAATGAACGGATTAGTGATTAATTAATTGCTGGCAGGTGTGGGGAGAAATTATCCACGGATTCCTAGTGGTTCCCCCCACCTTGCTCTCTTAAGATTGTTCTTTCTTATTTTAATTAATTTTTTTGCCACCCCAGCACTTCTCTTATCAAATATTCAAATAAGCTAAACAAATAGAGTATACTGAGACCAAAGTATTCAGTATGGTGTTTAATTGGAATTGTAGCCTGTTTTCTCCCAGCAGAGTCTCTGGGTACCTGGAAGCTTTCCCTGGCAGTGGAATTGGACTCTTAATGTGCATTTTTAGCATCTAGTTAATCTTCCTTTCAGGTGCCAAGGGCATGGCTTGATTGAAACAAGGAAACATAAGCCATTGGGTGGTTTGTGGTTTCTTTTGCCTGGTAAGGAATAGAGGTGATAACATAACAAGGCTGTGGGTCTTCTTTCCATTCATTTTCCGTGTGTGTGTGTGTGTGTGTGTGTGTGCGTGTGTGTGCTCAGGACTGTTGCATAAATGCACCAAGTACATGATCCAACTGTTGGATAGACCAGTCTGATGCCCAATACGTGCCCCAGGCTGCAAGCATCTTGCAGGACTGGGCAGGAAGGCTGCCTTCATTCACCATTACTACTCAACACTAGTATCTGGGGCAACGATTTTGCATCTATGCACTCACCCCCAAGCCATGTCCAGAAGAGAGGAACAGCCAGAGCATTTGGTCATGTACAAGGCCTACAACACTAGTCTGTCAGGGAATGTAGACTATATGCTCTATTCTTTCCAAAGGGACACTGCTCACAACACCACAGGCAGTGCCACTCTCAATACATGGGACCGTTTCCTGAATGAGCATCTTCTGCAACTCTAAGAGGGGTTTCAGAGACACATGTCTGTGATGGAGCCACAACCACTGGCTGCTTCAAAATAAGATACAGGTTTCAGAACACTATGCTGGTACCTTCCAAAAGTCAGGAAGCTCCTTAGGAGGGAAGGCCTCCACTGTCTTCTCAGAAGCAGCCAAACTGTTGAGCCATGACCATAGATTTAGCCAGAAATGATGGTTAGCATGAATGAAGAGGAATGGAAGAGGGGTTTTTAAAATGAGTCTCTGGTGGTCATTGTGTGGTTCAGGCCAAGGCATTTTTCTCTGATTTGAGGCAAAGATAGAGTGGTCTACTGTGACTGATGCTGCCCAAAGGATGCCTTTTCAAGCATCTCAGTAACGGGGGCAAGAGGTGGAGCAGTGTGGGGGTAACACGGAAAGAACGGCGGTCAGTAGAGATGCACCCAGGTAGCTGGCACAGAAACGGCTTCCAAGAGTTCTACAGCCATGCAGACAGCATGAAAGACTCAGGCAGAGGAAAGATTCCCTAGTGCTTCACTTAGTCTTTTCTCTCTCCCAAATTTGGAAGCATCAAAGGGCTGGGAAATTAGGACAAGAATCTTTAAAGGAATTCCTAACATAGTCAATTTTTTTAGATTCTCAACTTCTCAAGGACAACTGAGCAGCTATAAAACAAATAAAAATATGAGAAAGCCCTTCCTGTATAAATACGAAAAGATCTTTAACATATATTGTTAAACAAAAATCCCAGGTGAAGAATAGGCCATATAATCTTCAGGGTCCAAGGCAAAAGGAAATTGTGGGGTTCAAAAATTATTAAGAATTTCAAGACAGAGACAGCAAAGCATTAAACCAAGTTCAGGGGCATATGGAGGGCAAGGCCCCTGGTGATGACAGCACCATCCACCCTCCCACAAAGCCAGACCTGTCACTAGCTACCATTGCTGTAAACCTCACCTGTTATATAAGTAACAAGGCTGGTCAATGGGGAAGAAGGGCAAGGACTCAGAGGAGAATGGGGAGAGAGGAGAATTTCCACTATACACCTACTTATATTCTTAATATGTAAACCATGTGAACAAATTACCCATTCAAAAAATTAAATAATTAATGAAAAGTCATCAGGGCTCCAGGAAACCCCACGTAGACCCTAAGCTCCTATGTACATCTATCTGTGATT
Organism: Pedetes capensis; assembly: GCA_007922755.1. Classification (NCBI taxonomy): domain Eukaryota; kingdom Metazoa; phylum Chordata; class Mammalia; order Rodentia; family Pedetidae; genus Pedetes; species Pedetes capensis. The sequence continues at coordinate 120,321 of VMDO01001508.1, forward strand.
ACACACTGCGTGTGGAGGTTCTGCAGGTGGGAAGGACCTGAGAACAGAAGCATCAAATTATAATGACTAAAGCAATCACTGTCCTCTTTCTCCCATGGCTACTCACTTGCCAATAGACATAGATCTCTGAAGAGTCAAATGAAACAGAAAGCGTTACCTCACTCTGTGATCCCTATTAAGTTCCACTCACTCTCAGGAACTTTGCTAGGCCTCAGGCCCCTGGGCCAGTGTCTATTTTCACAGCTGCCCAGTAGGTTAATAAGTGCTACTCTGGTGACTCCAGATCTCATTAAATGCACGAATTGGATGATAATATCAGAAATAATAGGAACTTCAAGTTTAACTACCAAGACCTTCTCCAGAATCATGTAACCTAGAGAAGGGGAGCAGAACATTCCATCTTCCTGAACCACAAGTAAGCAAACTAGCAACAGTTTGCATATACTCAGTGCCCACAATGCACTAAATGAATTATTCATTTAATCCTCATGATTCCCTGGAAGATTGATGTTGTTGTTAGGTGCTGTTGAGTCAGTGTCTGACTCATAGCAACCCTACAGCAAAACAGTATTGATAGTACTTCTCTGCTATTCATAGAGTTTTCAATGGCTGATTACTTTTGTGGGGGAGTGGGTTGCCGGGTCCTTCTCCCAAGCCTACAGCACCTGGTATTCCCAGGTGGTCTCCCACCCAAGTACTAACCAGGCCTGACCCTACTTAGCTTTGGAGGTCTGACAGGATCAGACACTACAGTGGTACAGCTGCAGGCTCTTCCTGGAAGATGGGCTCTGCTATTTTTTTTCTCATTCTATAGATAAGGAAACAAGTCCAAAGAAGAAAAACAACTTGCCCAACATTACCCAATGAGTAAAAGATGAAGCCAGATTGGAATGTAGACATCTAGCACCAAAGTCCCATAAAGGAGGAACCCCTCTATTTTAATGCAAATGATCTATATAATATCATACTAACATATAACACGTTTTCTCAGCTATTCCACTCCACAGAATCTATTACTTTCCAAAACACAATAGAGCCAATTTGAAAGTAAAAGCCACCTATTTTCATTTGGGTAGCTATAGATAGGAATTCTTTTGTGCCAAATCATGTGAACATTCTGTATGGCCCTGAGTCCTCTTTTCCTAGGAGACATTTCTAAAATTATGACAACTTGACAGCTCTTTGGAATAACTCTCTCAAAACTTGTCACAAGCTAAGTGACATAAGAGGCTGAGGCAGTTAAGGAGCATGAGGGGTACTTACTTGTAAGAGTACAGCTAGTCAAGAAAGATCCAGAGTCCCAGAAGGTCAAGGCCAGAGGCAGATGGTGATACTGCTGGATGGAGGAAAAGACCTTAGGACTTGGATCAAATTGGCCACAGAAATATTCTGAACATGGAACCAAACCCCCAACATTCTGTCGGGACTTTTCCTCCTGAATTGCCTGGGACGCCAGGAAGAAGTACCAACCTAAGAGAATTGTACATATATTTGTACCATCTATATGGTCTTGTACTTCTACTAATCAGGAAAGTCAGTTTCAGATACTGCATATCGTTCTGACACAGTACCTGAAACACTGCAAGGCACAAGCTGGGTCCTTAATGTATTTTTGTTGAAATAGTGAATGAATGAATCATGAGTCAATTGATATACAACCGTAATCCCTAGTGGCCATGTTATACAAGTAATATCTCATTATGACAATAAATGCCTGCCAATAAAATATTCAAATGATTTTTACTCTAATGATACATTATGATAGTTGCCAGAAATTCTATTTTTATTAGGCAGGAGCTGGAGATGAAACCAAATCAATATCAAACTTCCTCATCAAAAATTGGAAAAGTGAACCAGGTGTGGTAGCACCTGCCAGCAATCCCAGCACTCAGGAGGCTGAGGCAGGAGGATCGATTCAAGTACCAGGCCAACCTGGGCTAAGTAGAGAGTGCCAAGCCAGCCTGGGCTACACAGTGAGACCTTGTCTCATACAACCAAACCAAAACAATCAAAAAGATCAGAAAGGTGAAAACATAATGGCTTGAGTGCAATAAAAGAGGAATATTTTGCAAATCAGCTTAATATATTGCCCTTGAAGTGCCTAACTGTGCTTGTATGATGTTGTCAATCAACTACTCAGTAAATATTTCAAAGTTTATTTGGCTTGTTCAAGTTAAAATATTAAGGGGAAGAAAAATTTGAGTGAGTTTTACAAATTCAATAGCCAAAATAGCATGGAAAGAAATAAAAGCGGCTAGAAGTGGCATGGTTACTAATTCAGTCAAAGAATAAACATCCATACAAGCAAAAACAATTCCTTTGGCACATCTGGAAGAACTAGTTGTAGAAGACTTCCTTTGGTTGCCAAAGGAACATTTTCCTTATAAAAAATAATAAATTTGAGTTTTATGCAAATTGACATTCAGTCTTTCCGCCCCCCCCCCCCTTCTTCTTTCAGGATGATGAGACACAGGAAGCCAGAATATAGTTTGGGAACTTTTATGAGAGTGATAAAGCAATGCTTTATTAGGACAGACACTAGCTGAACCTTGGCCAGGTGATGAGACATCATAAGGCAGTCAAGGTATTAAATGTTTCCAGTAAAACCTATAGGATAAGAAAGGTTGCCAGTAACTTGTGAGGAGAAACCAAGGGACTGAGATTTTCAACCGTTAACAGTAATTGAAGATCTGCAACTTTTACTTAATGAAAAAGTAGAGTTACCCTTAAACAATGATTGATAGCAATCAAAGGCTAGTGGGATGAGGGGTTTAACTGGAGCATAGACTCTGTACAGTATTTAATTGTATATTATTCTGAGTATCAATTTCTATAATGTTTTTACTATTTTATAAGATACACTTCAGGTTTTTATTTGCATTATGTTTTTTAATCTCGAATGATTCTCAAAACTTTATCTGTACCAAAATTACTGAAGAATCTTTTAAAAAAATAGATTCCTAAACCCAGACAGCCTGCAGCCATAGCCCTGTGGCATCTGATCTTGTCAGATCTCAGAAGATAAGCAGGATCAGGCCTGGTTAGTACTTGGATGGGAGACTGCCTGGGAACACCAGATACTGTAGGCTTGGGAGACAGACCGAGCAACCCACTCCCAAAAATGAATCTGCCATTGAAAACCCTATGAACAGCAGAGAAGCACTGACAATAGTGTTTTGCCTGTTGTAGGTAGGGTTGCTGTGAGTCAGATATGGACTCGCCGGCATTTAACAACAACAACAAACACAGTCTTATTTGGAGAGTGTAGAGTTGGGAGGAATCTGTGTTTGAACAAGTTAAAGTCCAAAGGCCCCAAGTAGTTTGATGAAGGTGCTTCACATTTCTGTTTTAAGAAGCTACTTTTAGGATTTACATCCCAAGTAATATCCTGCATCTATGCAACTGGAAGGGGCTGGGATTTAGCTCAGGTGATAGAGAGCCACTCTGTAGTCTCTGAAGTCCCAAGTTCAATTCCCAGAACCCCCAAAATGGGGGAAGGACATGGCAATCCACTCTCGAGGCAATCCCGAAATAATCAGCCATTGAAAACCCTATAAGGGTTGCTATGAGTTGGACACGACTTGATGGCACCTAACAACATGCAACTGGAACAAGGACTTGCCACCTAGTGGCAATATACCAAAATTACAGGTATAGTGGGAAGAACTCTGAGAAGTCAGTGCGGTGATTTTATTCAATACCAAATGTAAGGTCAAAGAAAACAAGCAGTGGATGTATATAATGGCTATCTTATTGCACAGTTCTGTAGTTTGGAAAACATGGTAACAGGACATGGCACAAACACATTTTACCTACTTTTCAATTCATTCTGTCTTTCTCTAGAAGTAGTAAACTTGAGGCCAATGTTTAATGTCTGGATTAAGATGTTACCATGTGACTGAAAATCTCTGTTTTTCCCCAATCCCCTGCTTTTCCAGGAAAGGCATGTCCAAATATCCCTTACAGTTCAAAGCATGCCCTTATGATCCACCTGCAACCTCTCCCTCATTTGAGAGGATATGGAAGAAAACTGGATTGGGGGGAAAGAAACTCTGCCCTAGACAGCTTTTTGCCCCCTCTCAAAGATGCACGTGATAACACAAAGGAGTACAAGCTTTGGATGACTCAACTTCCCCTGAGGGGAAGATGTGTAACTTAGAAAATCAGAGACTTGCACACCGACCTCTCATTTCTGTGTTCATCATCAACAGCAGATGGCACAAGATATCAGACTCTTGCAGGAAGCAGCTGCCTTACAGTAGGGCATCAGAAAGGATGGAGCATTTGGCTGGAGACAGTAATTTGCATGACCAAGGGTAAATCACATAGCCTATCTAGGCTTCATTTTCCTACTCTATTAAAGGGGCATTCCTACCTCCTAGGGTTGTAAGAATTTGAGATAATATATGCAAAATGCCTAGGACATAATAGGTGTTCAATAAATGGCAGTTATTATTTTATGCATGAGCCTTGGGCTAATGCATTTGTGAACATTTAGTTATTAATTAGAAGGTAAATGAAAGCTGGCTGGAGGGAATTGCATTTGACCTTTAGCAAATTATTTCATTTAGATGCGCTGAGGCAAAACTATCACATCTTGTGAAGAAAGACGAAAATAAATCCGGCTGACAAAAGATATTTTAGTACTCAATCTCCCTCCAACATCCTCTCAGTCTATGGCCACCTCACTATAATTTGTATGCTCTCTGGAGAGGTTTTTGTGCCTTTCTCTCTCTTGTCACAGTCAATCACTAGCTGATCAAGAGCTGGATTCAGCTCCTAGAAACCTTTCTGCATCTAGTGACTGCTGCAAAAAAGGAATTTCTAATGCTTTTTTCCCCCTGAATAAGCTTGCCACCAAATAAGCCGGGGTATCCTGTGGTTGGTAGAATTTGTCTGAATTATTCCTAGGCTGTGTCACTCAGCTAGTATAATACCATGTAGGGGCCTGATGTGTTTGTCCCCCCATGTGCCCATTTTATTGGCAGGCAGGGAGAACCTGCTGTACTCCATGTGAAGCATCTGATAGGGGGTCCTATCATGATAGTCACTTTGCTTACAGAACAGTGATCTATCACAGAGAGAGCAGTGTGTCTGTGCCAGCTGATGAGAGGAAAGGGAAAAGAGGAAATGACAAGGGCTTGCTGCAAACCAGAAAGAGAGGAGACACATAGATACATTGTGATCTTATTTTGGAAATTCTCCAAAGTCTACGTAGGTATGCAAGATCCCTGAGCCTTGACAGGTGAATGGGGAACAAAGTAAGGAAGGTCAAGGAGAAGGATCAGGATCCATGAAGGTACTTCTGGAGTGGAGAGCAATGCATGAAAGAAGAGATAGGCTGCACAGGGCTAAAAGGGTTTAAGAAGCTGGGCTCAGCCCTTCTTGACAGTAGAATCAGTGACAAAGAATAGACTGGCAGCATTAAGCAAGACGAGAGCTCTTAAGCTGGTAGGACTATAAATTAGTTCAGTCACTATGGAAATCAATACAGCAGTACCTTGTTGTTGTTGTTGTTGTTGTTGTTGTTGTTGTTGTTGTTAGGTGCCATTGAGTTGTCTCTGACTCATGGCAACCCTCATAGGGTTTTCAATGGCTGATTATTTCAGGACTGCTTCAGGGGTAGATCACCATGTCCTTCTCCCATTTTTGCAGTGCTGAGAATTGAACCCGGGTCATCAAGAGAGTGAGGAACAGCACTCTACCAACTTAGCTAAGCCCCAGCCCACAGAGGTACCTTAGAAAACTCAAAAGAGAACTACCATATAATCCAGCTATACCACTTATAGGAACATATCCAAAGGAAGATAAGTCCTCATACTACAGGGACACTTGCATTTCCATATTTAATACAGCACTCTTCACAATCACAAGGGTATGGAACCAACCCAGGTGTCCATCAAGAGGGGGTCATATTTAAATATTGTAGTACATATACACAATGAAATATTATTCAGCAGTAAAGAATAATGAAATTATGTCATTTGCAACAAAATGGATGGAACTGGGGAGTATCATTTTAAGTGAAATAACCCATGCTGAAAAAGAAATATCGAATGTTCTCACTCCTATCCAGGAGCTAAATATACATTAAAGAGGAAAAATTAAATATGTATACATATGTGTATACATAGCTAAATGTATAACCATATATTTATAAGAATGGAGAATACAAATTGACCCAATATGCAGGAGAAGGAGACTACTGGGAGAGAATGATTGATGGGGAAGGGGATCAACAGGAAAGCAACAGAGGGCTACAGAGGGAGAGGAAAAACACAAAATACAGGATGCAACTCTATGAAAAATACAAAAAAGGGGGAAAACTCAGGGTATAACCCATGGTTGCATACACTGTCATTTCAGATTAATCAAAATTCTTATTTTTTAAATTTTTTTCTGCTTAATGTTTAAGGAGATGGAAGCATTAAGAATACTGATTTGATAGTTGCGTAACAAATATATCAAGTGCAATATTGCTCTGTACCCCACTAGCATGTATAAATAAAATACTAATAAAAAAGAACTAAAAAAGAAGAGAAGGGGCTGTAAAAAGGAAATCATTTGCCGATACTATACTGTTGGAAAAGATTGCAGATCTCACAATGCAGAGACTAGTGGTTTTCATGTGTGATTCTCTCACCCGAATAACACAGGGGTAAATGGTGCCATCAGGGGCCTCATCTTCAGCATCTCTGCTTCTCAGCCTACCTGAGATGAGGGAGTATTACAAAGTCCAACCCAATGAACTTTGCAAAAGGGCTGTGATTAGCTTTGGAAGGCTCCAACTGTGCAAGCAGCCAATATAATAAGCTCACATGTTGTGACTGATTACCCCCATTACCATGCCTGCATATTTCTGCCTTCCAAAGCCCGCAGAGGAGTGGGAAGAGGAGTCAGGGAAGCATCTTTGGGACTGGTTTATTAAGCTAATATACTAGGCATTGCCCATTTTGCATCCTGAGAAGCCATCAAGCCCTTTGAACTTAGCATTTTCATTAGAAATCATCAATTTTAAATAGTGATACAGTGAATCTTTGGACTGCTTTCTATTCAAGGATTTCAAAATACATTACTATGGCTGCTGATTCTCAGCACTTGGTAGATAGTATTACATTAATTTTCTAGATGGTTAAACTAAAGCATCTAATGGTGAAATGAACAATCAGCTGCAAAGGTAGGAAAAGAGTTTAGAGGATGTAGGGTGGAGCATTTTGTCTACCTAATGATACTTATTGTGTCCATGCCACCGTCCGGGTGCACACCTGCGAGCAAGGAGCAAGTGAAGACTTTGTGCCTGTCCATTTGCAGATTACATTGATCATGCTGGTACCTGCCTGACATCTTCTAGATTTGCTTGGTCCCTCTGGGGACTTGTTCACTTTCCCAGTTTCCCTCGGGGTTACAGGGCAAACATGTGACCTGAGCCCTTCCAATCAGGTGCACCAGGGAGAGCAGCAAGTCTGATCACTGGGGCAGAGGTAGTGGTGACAACAGTGGTCTTAACATTGGATGAGTTAGAAAGTACAGTTGTAAACATGTTTCTAGAACTTTAATCTCTAATCCTGGTTCTTCAGCCCTCCCAAGGATTTTATGAAGGCTCCAATTTCTTTCTTTCCTTTTCTTTTTTTTTTTTAGTAAATTTTAGTTACTATACAACTTAATGGATCTCTTTATGACATTTCTATACATGCATATCATTGTACGATGCTCATTTCACCTCCCCCAATACCCTCTCGTGACACTCCTTCCTCCCTCTGATCTCCCTCCTCCCTACCAAAGCGTGTATGTGTGTGTGTGTACATTACATATATAGTCATTTTTTGCCTGAGAGCAAAACATGATATTTGTCTTCCTTTAGCCTATTACCCTTTCTTATTGTCCTCCTCTTTAATGCCTTCTCTCCCCATACATAGTCCCCCTTCTACTTTCATGATCTATATAATAAAACCTCAAATATATATTTAGATCTAGCATCCATGTATGAGAGAAAATATGTGATGTTTGTCTTTCTGGCTCTGGCTTATTTCACTTAAAATGACGATCTCTAGTTCCATCCATCTTCCAGAGAAGACCATAATTTTGTCCTCTTTGTGGTTAAATAAAATTCCATGGTGTATATATACCTCATTTTCCTTGTCCACTCATCTGTTGATGGACACCTAATTCCATACCGTGCCTATTATGAATAGCATCACAAAAAACATGGAAGAACAGGTATCTCTATGATCTGTTGACTTATATTCCTTTGAATATATACTCAGGATTGGTATAGCTGGGTCATATAATAGTTCTATTTTTAGTTTTTTAAGGAACCTCTAAACTGATTTGCATAGTCGCTTCACCAACCTGCATTCCCACCAGCAGTGTACTAGGGCTCCTTTCTCCCCACATCCTTCCCAGCATTTGTTGTTGTTTTGTTAACTGCACCCATCTGAACTGAGATGAGATGGTATCTCAATGTAGTTTTGAGGATTTAAAACATTTACTAGTAAAGACCAAAGATCACAGCCTTCAATATGGGTTGCAACTAAACATCAACAAAACAAAAATCCTTACAACTGGGTCAGTATGCAACTTCGCAATAAATGGAGAAAAGATTAAGGTTGTCCAAGATTTTGCTTTGCTTGGCTCTATAATCAACACGCATGGAAGCAGCAGTCAAGAAATCAAAAGACACATTGCTCTAGGAAAAGCTGTGGCAAAAGATCTCTTTAGAGTATTGAAAAGATGTCTCATTGAAGACAAAGGTGCGTCTGACCCATGCCATGGTATTTTCAGTTGCATCATAGGGTTGTGAAAGCTGGACATTGAACAAGAGAGACAGGAAAAGAATTGATGCTTTTGAATTATGGTGCTGGAGACATCTACTGAATATACCATTGACTGCCAAAAGAACCAACAGATCTGTCCTAGAAGTGCAACCAGAGTGCTCCTTGGAAGCAAGAATGGCCAGACTGCATCTTACATATTTCGCACATGTAGTCAGGAAAGATCAATCCCTGGAGAAAGACATCATGTTTGGGAGAGTGGCAGGTCAACAACAACAAAAAAAAAAAGGAAAACAGTCCACCAGATGGATTAACAGTGTCTGCAGCAATGGGCTTAAATATAAATAAGATAGTGTGCCTGGCACAGAATCAAGAAGTGTTTCATTCTGCTGTACATAGGGTTGCTATGAGTTGGACTCAACTCTATGGCACCTAACAACAACAACAACATCTCTGATGATTAAGAATGTTGAATATTTCTTCATATGATTGTTGGCCATTTGTATTTCTTCTTTTGAGAACTGTCCAATTTGTTTGCCTATTTTTTGATTGGATAATTTGGCTTTTTTGGTGTTTAGTTTTTTGAATTCTTTATGTATTCTAGATATTAATGCACTGTCTGATGTGTAGCTGGCAAAGAATTTCTCTCACTCTATAGACTGTCTCTTCACTTTGACAATTGTATCTTTTGCTGCACAAAAAGTTTTTAACTTAATGCAATCCCATTTATCAATTCTTACTATTATTTCCTGCACTATTGGCGTCCTGTTCAGAAACTCCTTGCATATACCTATGTCTTGAAGTGTTTTCCCTATATTTTCCTTTAGCAGTTTCAAAGTTTCAGGTTTTACCTTAAGGTCTTTGATCCATTTTGAACTTATTTTTCTACAAGTTGAGAGAAAGGTATACTTTCAGTCTTCTACATGAGGACTCAGCCATTGAAAATCTTATGAATAGCAGAGAAGCAATAACAATACTGTTTAGCCTGTTGTACGTAGAGTCACTATGAGTCAGACAACAACTTGACAGCACCTAACAACACCACCACCACATGAGGATATCCAGATCTCTAAGTAACATTTGTTAAATCAGCTATATTTTCTCCAATTTATATTTTTGGCACTTTTGTCAAACATCAGGTAGCTGTAGTTTCATGGATCCTCTATTCTATTCCATTGGCCTACATATCTGTTTTGTGCCAGTACCATGCTGTTTTTGTTACTATGGCTCTGTCATATAATTTGAAATTAGGTATTGTTATACTCCCTGTGTTTCTCTTTCTGATCAGGTTGCTTTAGTGATTTGGGGACTTTTGTGCTTCCCCATGGACTTAGGATTGTTTTCTCTATTTCTGTGAGGAGTTCATTGGAATTTTGATGGGGATTACATTGAATCTGTAGGTTGCTTTTGGTAACATAGCCATTTTCACAATATTACATCTTCTGATCCATGAGGATGGGAGGTTTTTCCATGTTCTAAACAACAACATCAGTGTCTTCTTGAAATTTTTTCATTAATGTTTTTAAATTTTTCCATTGTAGAGATCTTTTACCTCCTTGGTTAGGTTTATCCCTAGATATTTTATTCTTTTCAAAGTTATCATAAGTAAGATTGTCTTCCTGATTTCTTTCTTAGCTTGGTCATTGTTGATATAGATATTTTACAAAGAGTTAACACCAATGCTACTTAAACTATTCCATAAAATAGAAATGGAAGAAACACTGCCAAACTCATTCTATCACACCAGTATTATTCTGATACCAAAACCAGATAAGGAAACAACATAGAAAGAAAAGTACAGACCATTTTCCTGAAGAACACAGATGGAAAAATCCTTTAACAAATACTTGAAAATTGACTACAACATTACATTAAAAAGATTATACACTATGATCAAGTTCATTTCTTCCAGGGATGCATGAGTGGTTTGACATAATAAGTCAATAAATGTAACAGCACAAAAACAGACTCAAAGGCAGAAATCACATAATCACCTCAATAGATGCAGAAGAGGCCTTTGACAAAGTTCAACATGGATTCATAGATAAAATCCCTGAAGAAACTAGGAATAGAAGGGACATACCTCAGCACAGCAAAGGCAACATATAAAAAAAACAACACCCAACTTCATACTAAATGGGAAAAAACTGAAAGCATCTCCTCCAAAATCAGGAATGAGACAAGATTGTTCACTCTCTCCATTGTTATTCAATATCATTATTGAACTCACCACTACAACAAGGCAAGAGAAAGAAATAAAAGGGATCCAAATAGCAAAAGAAGTCAAATTATCCCTATTTCAGATGACTCTATCTATTCCTAAAAGACCCTAAAGACTCCACCAGAAAATTCTTAGAGCTGATAAACTAAAGTAGCAGCAAAATCAGAATGCCAAAATCTACAGTTCCTTTTCATCAAACCTCTCTGAAAAACCAGCCAGACTTAGCTTCTGTTACTTGCAGCTAAATCTCCTGACAGATATTCTTTTATATTCCTTGGAAAATAAAGGTTTACAGACTTCCTTTGGTAACTTTAAATAGGTTGACAATTGATTATCAGTTCATTTTTTAAAATGAATGCCAATTAACTCAATTAATACTTCTTATCATAGTTGTTAGGTGCCCCGTGAGTGGCATCTGACTCATAGCAACCATGGGTAAAACAGAACAAAACACTCCCTGACACTGTGCCATGCCCAACACTATGTCAGTGCTTCTCTGCTATTCATAGGGTTTTCAATGGCTGATTATTTCAGGATTGCTTTGAAAATGGATTGCCATGTCCTTCTCTCATTTTTGCAGTGCTGGGCATCAAACTCAGCACCTCAAAGTACAAAGTAGCACTCTACCAACTGAGCTAAAATCCAGCCCCCAATTTATACTTAGTACTTGTATAGTGTTATTGAGTACCTATTATGGACAAAACTCTGTGATAGGTATTGTGGGAAATATTTACTGAGTGCCTTCTTATGTGCTGTGTATCACACTTAGGGGTAAAGATATAAGAAAAATGAGCAAAACAAGATTACTACTCCCCTAAGATTTTAGAGACTACAAGGAAAGGCAGACTATAATTGAGAAATTGCATGTGGAACTGTAAAACTACCACCATGACAAGTGCTGAAAAGGGCAGAGAAAGCAACTCTGAGTGAGTGATATGTTAGTATGAGATATACCTTTGAAAAGGGCACACTACAGTCCACTAGAAAAGGAAATGAAAGAAAAACAAAATAGGTGCAGAGAGAAGTCAATTGTAGCAATTCAGGAGGGAACTGATGGTAGCTTAGACAAGGGGGTTAGGAGTGGAGACATGGTGGGGAAGGATAGACAAAGGCAATATTTAGGAAATAAAATCAAGAGGATATAGTAATGGATTAGACATGAGAGAAAGTGATAAGAGTCACAGATGACTCTCAGGTTTCAAACCTCAGCCACTGAATAAATGGTGTGTCTGTCCCTAAGAGGACACTGGAAGAAACCAAGGTCTCTAGGGCCATTGTGAACTAGGCTCAAACATTAAATAAGGTGCCTTTGAGGCATCCATGAGAGAGTTGCAGATTAAGGCTCTCGAATTCAAACCAGAGAACTGGCTGAAGGCACAAATGGGTCCTTGCATAACTCAAGTCATTATGCCAATGGAATTTCTTGGGAAAGAGCATTGCCTGAGAACCAGAGAAGACCTTGAACTTTTTCTTAATAAGTATAAACATACAGGTCTAAAAATGAAGGAGCCACTCATCAGAAGCTAGTCTGTCTATAAAACAATGACAAGGTGAAATGCATTAATACTAGAGACATGTCTTGATTCTCAAACAGCAAATTCCCCTACAATAAGGAACACATGGAGCTGGGTTTTAGCTCAGTTGGTAGAGTACTGCTCTGAGCTCTCTGAAGCCCTGGGTTTGATCCCCCGCAGCACAAAAATGGGAGAAAGACCTGGCAGCCCACTCCTGAAATAATCCTGAAACAATCCTGAAACAATCAGCCATTGAAAACCCTATGAATAACAGAGAAGCACTGACATAGCATGGCATAGGTTCGGGTGTGTTTTTTTCTGTTGTACATAGCATCGTTATGATTCTGACCCAACTCAATGGCACCTAACAACAACAACAAGGATCACATACTCAAGGGCCTGGCCAGTCTAATTCTCAGGTAATGGGCCAAGTAGGCCCTGTGGCAAACAGGAGAGCACATGTCCTATCTGAAGAGGGCCACTGATTCTAAGCTCAGACAAGTCATTCCCAGATTTCCCAGATATACTTGTATCCAAATCTCTCTATTAAATCCCTCCATTGTTTGAAATAACCATTGTGGTTTTTCTTTACCTGAATTACCTTAACCAGACTTCTAGAGGCAAAGTCCAATTCTCTGCTTCCAACTTGGAAGCAATCTTCAATTACTTTAGATTTTCTCTTATTAAAATCCTCTATTTCCAACTGGCATTGATGCCCTAAAAAGACTCCTCTTCCAAACCAACACTTTCCCTAGCTTCTAACCCCCCAACAAACCATAGTGATATCTTGGTACCCAAACTGCTCCATGCTCAGACATTTTGATCCTTGACCAATAATTTTGAGAGCATCTAGGTTGGTATTTGACCAGTTGCTAGGCACTCGACAACCATGCTAAAACCTATGTGAGATGCCAAAGTACTTGGCATTTCTGGGTGAAACAAAGTGGAAAGTGTCATTTTCACATTGATTTCATGCTGCAAAGACCTGTCCTGGTGCTGTGTTCACCATCTGAGGGTTTGTTTTATGTATACATACACACACACACACACACACACACACACACACACACACACACACACGCCATATGGTCATCATGGCACCCAAGTACTAAAAGTGAAGGAGAGAGGAAAACAGTAAGAACAATTAAATTTTTAAAAAAGAAAACATTGCTAAGTATGTGAGTGGCACATGTGTATCTGGATTGGCCATTCATTATAGGGCCAGAACCAATTAAGTGCTTTTACATTATTTCTTAAAGGAAAAAGTGCTCAGCACTCAAACTGATTGGCACTCAACCAGCATTCCACAATGGATTATGGTCGAGTGCCAAGGTATCATGTTATTTTCCCAGGTCTAACACCCTAAGATCCCCTCCATTACTCAAATGTGTCCTAAAGAAAAGGGTACTGTGTTAGTTTTGTCATCGTTGAGGCCAAATACCTGAGAGAAACAATTTAAAGGAGGATTTCTTTTAGCTTATGGTTTCAGAGGCTTCGGTCCATGGCCAGCTGGCTCCAGTGTTTCCGGGCCACAGAAAGGCCAAACTTTGTGGCTGAAAGGCATGGATGAGCAAAGTTGTTCACCCTGTGGCCGAGAGGATGCACAGATGAGCCTGGAAGGGGCTGGGGACAAGGTCTATCTTCCCAGGGCATATCCTTAGTGACCTACTTCCCCCAACTAGGTCACCCCTCCCAATAATGCCATCAAATTGTGAATCCATCAAAGGGTTAATCCATTGATTAGGTCAGAGCTCTCAGGATCCAGTCACTTCTGGCAAACAAGCCCCCAGCATATGAGCTGTTGAGGAACATCTCAGATTCAAACCATAACAGGTACCTACTGGTATTCTGGCCTCATGGTGTGCTATGTCAGATTAAGGGAGCAGCTGAACAATGGGTGATCATCTCTTTGCATCACAATTAGGAGCCAAGAGAGTAGGTTCCTTGAGGTAAAGGGACAATAGTGAAGGGCAACGGGGTTCTGGAAAAATCTTGAAGATGGCCTACTGCAAAGGCACAAAAGTGAGAGTAAAAAAAAAAAAAAAAAAAAAAAAAAAAAAAAAAAAAAAAAAAAAAACAGAAATAGCGAGAGGAATAGCTCCCAGTGTTAATTAATTCTGCCCTCTGAATTTTTTTTCCTGCTCAGCACTCGCATATTTGCCTGAAGGTCTAGGGGATATTTTTCATTATATGCATTCATATTGGGGGGGTGCTCTCAATATTCCTATGCAATAATGCATTGCATACACTAATTATAACCACCAGGTAGTCACTAAATCTGATACGTAGTTGAATTGGATTTATTTCTTAGCTTAATATTACAACATACAAACACACACACACACAATCAGGTTGTCCTCAACTCTCCCACACCTCCTTTAACCCCAAGCTGTGATTATTAAACCAAGAGACATGAAACACGGCCCCCCATCAACACACACATAAGGTAAAGCAGGTACCGGGACTTGTGCCGGCTTCAGCACACACCAGGTGAGTTCGCCACACACCTTGCTGGGTGTTGCCGCTTCCAAGGCAAACATCCTTCAGGAAGCATTACACTGCACATGGAACAAAATCACAGTGAAAATCCTGTTGGTGTTACAGAATCTTGGTCGGTGTAAGAGCTTGCCCCCCAAAATTCCTCTTCTGTTGACATTTGGCAGGATTTCTGTCAACAAAAATTACATCACCCAACACCTAGCAGAGCATCTGGCACATGGTAAATACTCGGGACTTGCTTTTTAAAGCTCAGAAGAGAACCAAATGAAAATGAACCGTGTCTAATCTCATAATGAGTTCACAGAGTAAAGCAGTTAGGCCAAGGACCTGGTAAGTGCTATATAAATATTAGCTACTGGTGTTATTATCATTATCTAGAGTCATTGATGCTTCTTCCTCATGTTCCAGGAATCCTGAAGGGCCTCTCCCAGGTCTCTCTCTCTCTCTCACAATACCCCTCTGACTTAAATCCTGTCACAACTTTCAAAGAAATTACACACACACACGCACGCACACACACACACACACAGAGTAAGGGAGCAGGGCCTCACCCTCATGCAGTGCTGATGCAAGTCAGCACAACCTCTACAGAGGAAAATTTGAAAATAACTACCCAAATTACAAACACATATACTTTTCTACCCAGTAGGTCCCATTAGATAGTTTATCCTACAGACTAACTCACACTTACGGGACATGCAATGTGAACAAGGTTATACACTTCATCTTGTCTGAAGTGGGAAAAAAGAAATAAGCAGTTTCCATGATTGGGGAACTCATTAAATAAACCTTGGTATGACATAGAATATTATACATCAATGAACCAAATTTTGAATGAGGAAGACCTCCATGCACTTATATGAGACCTCCAAAATTTATGGCAAATTTTAAAAAATATAAAGCACACAAGAACATCCTTTGTTGTTGTTGTTGTTGTTGTTAGGTGCCATGGAGTTGGGTGTAACTCATCCCTCAGGGTTTTAAATGGCTGATTGTTTGGGGATTACTTCAGAAGTGGATTGCCACATTCTTCTCCTGTTTTGGTAGTGATGGGGATTGAACCTGGGTCCTCAGAGAGTTCAAAGCTGATGCTCTACCAGCTGAGTTAAACCGCAGCCCAGAAGGAAGAACATCCTAAATTTTGTAAAAAAGGATGGGAATAAAGACATATATTTATATAAGCAGTCCTCCATATCCATGGATTCAACCAGCTAAAACTCAATAATATTTGAAATAAAAAAGTGTCAAGGTTGGGCCTGGTGACACGGTCATATCATCCCAGCAACTTAGGAGACTGAGGCAGGAGGATTTTGAGTTCAAGGCCTTCCTGGACTACAGAGTGAATTTGAGACCAGCCTAGGCAACATGCAGAGACCCTGTCAAAATAAACTCTAAGGATGGTAGGGTGGGGTGGGAAGATAGATGACTGGTAGAGCACTTGCCTAACGTGCATCAGGTCCTAGTTTCAGTCTTCTATACTACAAAAAAAATTGGATCTATACTGAACATGCACACACTCTTTTTTTTATCAGTAAAGTATAACAATCATTTACACTGTTAGGTATAAGTGATATAGAGATTATTTAAAGTAGATGGAAGAATGTGCATAGATATGCAAATACTCCCCCTTTTATATAAGCAACTTGAGCATGGATTTTGATGTCCATGTGAGATCCTGGAACCATCCCCCATGGATAAAACAAGGGACGATTGTACTTTTATTTGTTTTACATTAAGGAACTCTAGAAGGATATGGAGGAAACTAACAGGTGTGATTTCAATGGCAGGGAACTGAGTGAGAACGTGGTGAGTGGGGTGGGGTGAGGAACAAGGATTGAAGGAGAAACTTTTTACCACATGAATTTTAACTGTCTACTCTAATAACCGTGCAGCCGTATCACTGTGGTGTCAAATCCCATCAGATCTCAGAAGCCAAGCAGGGTCAGACCTGGTTATTACTTGTATGGGAGACTGCCTAGGAACAGCAGGTGCTGTAGTTTTGGGAGAAGGACCCAGCAACCCACTCCTAAAAAATAATCAGCCTATGAATAGCAGAGAAGTATAACAGTAGTGTTTCACCTGTTGTAAGTAGGGTCACTATGAGTTGGACACTGAATTGATGGTACCTAATGACAACAACTCTAACAACAACACAACTTAGATGAGGGAGAGAGGGGACACAGATAGATAGGCAAGCAGATTATATCTAGATACCTGCCTTCCTTTCAAGTAAAAAGGAGAATACTATGGGGCATGCACCTCTGGGTCTGGCCTGGATGTTTGGACAAGAGATGCTGCCACGCACCCAGATACTAAACACAATTCACTCGGGACCCTCAGGTGAGGGGCACAGACTCCTAAGGCCCTCAGGAATGCCGGCGGAAATGGGAAAAAGGAAAAAGCCTCAGGCACTTTTGCCTTGTGGGGACAAACACAGCTCTTTATTTCTTCTCTTTATTTCTCTTTATTTCTAAAGTATACAGCTATAAGTGCTAGCAGCTCTTATACTGCCTCAAGGGAAGATGCTCTCATGTTGGTGGTCTTGGTGGTCACAAGGAGAGAGTCCTTACTTCTTTGGTGGTCAGACGGAGAGAGAATTCTTGTCTAGTTGGTGGTCCGCAACAGAGAGAGCGAGCTGTTTCCTTGCCAATGGTAGGGGCAAGAGAGAGTGAGCTGCTGCAGTGCAGCTCCTTATATAGTTCGCCTCTGAATGGCCTGAGCCAATCAGCTTTGGGTCCAATTGTCCAATCAGGTTCGGGGGATTTATGAAGGGTTCTGTACAAATGTCCAGTCAAGTTCCTTTCATTTTCCCTAGATTTCCAATTCACAAACCAGATCTTCAAAACCCATTTTCCCAGTTTTGGGGTTTTTGTCAATTTTCTCCCAATTTCTCCCTACAAAAGATCCGGCCTTTTAACTACCCAAGGGACTTCTTCATCTGCCAGTGCTCCATGGCTGCAGTTGATGCCCTGGAAGTCCAGCATCTTGAGCAATCCTATCACCAATCCCAGGCTTCAACCCCTACCCACTGTCTGCAGCTGCTGCCTTTGGGCCAGAACACTACCCGTAGGGAACTGGACCCCAGACTCCAGTTGAGTGCAGTCTGGCGGGCCATGGCCCTGTTCTCACATGTGTGGAGTCTTTCTGGGACACAAGAGTACAAATGAAGAAAAATCTCTTGGGTCTCAGACCCAACAATGTAACTTTTCATTTCTATGCTTTCATCAGTTTAAATGCAGGCATTTAATGTGATTTGCAAATAGCCTTATGTGATATTAGAGGTCAAAGGACTTCCCAATCCATCTAAGAATACATAAACATATTGCAGGGAAAATCCATTAAAATTAGAAATAGCTAATCCTTTACATGGGGGGAATAAATAATTCACCTCAAGGCTCTCCCATCATAAATCAGCTGTGCCATTATCAAATGCCAGGGCTGGAATAGAAAAGTGAATGAGTCAAATTAAACTATGACAACTTTTAAAAAAGGATAAAAAAGTAGAAGTGAAACATTCGTTTTCCTTCCATGTAGTTCTCTAAACAGACTATATAATGAATGAGCTGGAGAGAGACTGGTGACTTAATTCTCTCCTTTTTTAACTTTGCAAGCACTTTACCACTGAACTACACCCCGGCCCCACTTTTATCTCTTATCTTGAGACAGGGTCCTGCTGGGTTACACAGGCTGTCTCTGGCCTTGAACTTGCCATCCTTCTGCCTCTGCCTCTTGGGTTGCTGGGATTACAGGCATGCACCACTGTGCCTAGCTGATTCTATCCTGTTTCTAATGATAGCCTTTCCTTTTTACCTCAGGTACAGTCTCCACAGTGCATCTGACTTGTACATTTAGGTTTCCAGCAAAGCCACACACCAATCCTCAAGTGTGGGATTCAGGTGCCTTCTCAGATTTTCCCTGCTCCAGTGAAAGATTTACAGAGAAGAACCCACATCTTGGCCCCCTCAAACTCAGTTGGAGGAGGAGGGGGAGTCTGGGGCACAAGTTAAACAGCTCACTCTACACCACTGATCTCCACCTACATGGCACCATCCCAATTCAAGTCCAGATGGGTCCACAAAAGTGTCATAAATTAAAGAACTGCCCCCACCCTTCCTAGTAAAGCAGAGCTGTGAAAGAGGCTTATAGATGGAGAAGATCAATTCAGGAAGTAAGACTCAGGTCAAACCAGCCAATTCAACCCAAATGATTCTATATAGAAAAAAAAATTATAACATAGTTTTTTAAAAATTTATATGGTGTTTGCTGTTCAAACCAAATTACTCTATACAGCAAGTTATGTTTTATAATTTGTTGTTGTTAGATGCAGTTGAGCCGGGTCTGACACATAGCAACCCTCATAGGGTTTTCAATGGCTAATTGTTTTAGGATTGCTTCAAGAGTCAATTGTCACATCCTTTTCTCCCTCTCTCTCTCTCTCTGTGTGTGTGTGTGTGTGTGTGTGTGTGTGTGTGTGTGTGTGGTACTGGGGGTTGAACCCAGGGCCTCGAGCCTGCATGCTCTGCAAGTGCTGAACCACTGAGCTGTGCCGCCAGCCCATTTTTTTTTTTTTCTTTTTTTTTTACTTTTTGAGACAGGGTCTCGCTAAGTTACGCAGACTGCCTCTGGTCTCGAGCTTGTGATCCTCCTGCCTCTGCCTCCCCAGCCGCTGGGATTACCGGCGTGTGCCACCGCACCCGGCCCTTTTCTCATTTTTATAACTTATTTTAAAGAAAATTTACATGATGTTTGCTGTGTACCAACTGCTGTTCTGAGGGCTTTGAATACCAATTCCTTAAATCTTCACAATACCCCTTGAAGGTAGGTTCTACTATTATCTCCATTTTACTGATGAGGAGACTGAGGAGCAAAATGATGAAGAAACATGCTGGTTTTTCTCAGCTGTGGATGGAAGCCAAAGGAGGCTTGAGCTTGTCACCACCTTCCATTCTGTTCTGGGTCAAGATGGGCCACAAGTGAAGGAAGAGAAAAACAAGGAGCCAGAGATATGTTACAAACTGAGCCTAAGGGTTAACCTAACTGCTTTTGTATCCTAATTATTGTTGCTATACAAGAAACTGCTGAGGTTAATAGGCTTACTTATCTTAGCACTCCTAAGCCTCATCTATATCCAACTGAAAATCACAGTGGGGGAAAAAAAAAAAAGGTTGGGAGTCAACTGTTCTCCAATACCAATTAATAACATGTATCAGGAAGAATGTAGGATAATGCTTAAAACAATCATACCCTACTGCCTCATTTGAAGCCTACCAAAATACTGACTTAGCATGGCCCCTTAGAATATGGTATCTAATCAGCAGTGACTACGCATGAAATGTGAAGAAGAAAAAATAAACTTTGAAGAAGAAAAGGTAAACAAAGCTGTGTGATAAATAGCCCCAAAACCCAATGGTTTTTGTTGGGACCATATACAAAAAGAAAATGTTTGACCCTTGCCTCTCACCATACACGAAAATTAACACAAAATGGATCAAAGACCTACATGTATAAGCTAACACTCTAAAACTTTTAGGGAAAGCATAAGGGTATGATGTGATTTGGAATATGAAGTGTCCCCTAAATGTCCATGTGTTGAAGGCTTCATCTCCAGCGGGCAGATCCAATCATTGAAAAGTGATTGTATCGTGAGAGCTCTGACCTAATCAATGGATTAATCCCTTGATGAGATTCATAATATCATGGCAAGTAGGTCACTGAGGACATGCCTTGGAAAAGTATATCTTATTCTTGGTCCTTTTCTGTCTCTGCTTTCTGGCCACCAAGAGGTGCACAACTTTGTTCATCCGTGCCCTGCTGCCAGGCTGTTCTGCCTCGCCACCACCCAGAAACAATGGAGCCAGCCAACGATGGACTGAAATCTCTGAAACCACTGACAGCATAAATGATTCCTCACTCCAAGTTGTTTTATGTCTAGTATTTTGTCACTTGACAAAGAGTTGACTAAACCATGGCAAATCTCCATGACCTCAGTGACAATGGATTCTTAGACGTGTCATCAAAAGTACAAACAACAAAAGGAAAAGTAGATCAATTGGACTTCATCAAAATTTTTAAAATTATTTTCAAATAACACTATAAAGAAAGTAAAAATAAAAATCAACCCACCAAGTGGGAGAGGACATCTGCAAATTATGTATCTGATAAAGGTCTAGTAATCAAAATATATAAATAAATCAAGTCAACAATAAAAAACAAATAACTTAGTTAAAAAGAGGGGAATGACTTGAACAGACATTTCTTCAAAGAAAATTTATAAATGGCCTTTAGGGAAGTGCAAATTGAAACCATGGTGACATACCACTTCACACCCACTAGGACAACTATAATAATAAGAAAGAAAAAAAAGCAAGTGTCAGTGAGGATGTGGAGAACTTGAAGCCCTCCTACATGGTTTTCACTGTGTGAAAAGTTTATCAGCAACTCAAAAATAAACTGTAGGCTTAGCATAAGACCTCTCATGGTATAGACACCAAATAATTAAAAACACATTTTCAAACAAAACCTTCCAAAAATATTCATAGTAGCACTATTTACAGCAAGCAAAAGGTAGAAATAAACCAAATGTCTATCAACTGGATAATAAAATGTGATAAATCCATATGATGGAGTATTATTCAGATATAAAAAAGAATGAAGAACCACACACCAAAGTATGGCTTAACCCCAAAATTGTCCTGCTAAATCGTTTAACACGCAAAAGGACATGTTGTATGGTTCCATTTATATAAATATCCAGAATAGGCAAATCCATAGAAACAGAAAGCAGATTAATGGTTGCTAGTGGATAGGGGAGAGTAGAATGGAGAGCGACTGCTCAGTGGGTATGGCATATCATTTTAAAGTGATAAAAATATTCTAGAACTACATAGCAGTGATGGTGGTGCACCATTGTGGCTAAATGTCATTGAACTGTACCCTTAAAATGGTGAAAATGCTGAGTTTTATGTAAATTCTACCTCAATGTAGAAAAAAAAAAAAAAACAGTCTACTTGGTCACATAATCTGCAGGTTGACTGGAGGTAAAGTGCCCTAGGCCGGCCTTAGATCCAGGCTGCAGATGGATCCAGAGCTGCCTCACAAGGCTCTCATCCTCCTCAACCAGGGGAATAGACAGGGCACACTCTTCTACTGGTGATGGCAGGCCAAATAAATACATATGCAAATATATGCAAATGTATTTGCAGCCTTGGTTTGCATCACATCTGCTAACATCCTGTTAACCATCACATAGCTGAGCTCAAGGACAAGGGGCAGTGAGTGTACTCCACTACAGTAAAAGTTCTGCAGAGGATAAGATAAAGGGAGGGTGAAGAATCTGGAACTACAATACAATCTGCCATAGCTCCTTCTCCACACAGGCAGCTTCTTCCTTCTTGACTCCTACATGGCAATGATTCCCCCATCTCTTTTCTACTAGCTTGCACAATTTTTTAAAGCAAAGGGGCTTCTTCTAAGAAATGTGACCTAATTCACTCAAGGTAATTCATATTATAGGAAATGCAGATCAAAATGAGTGTTTGTAACTTTAGCTGGGCTTCTTTAATGCTCAGTAGGTGAGGTCCATGGATTTCAAGGTAATTATAAGGTCCTTAGTGTCAGATAATACATTTTCAGGAGCTTTAGGTCTCCCCATCAGACTTTGTTGTTGTTGTTAGTCGAGTCTGTATCCAAGTTATAGCAACCCTCATAGGGTTTTCAATGGCTGACTGTTTTGGGATTGCCTTGGGAGTGGATTAACAGGTCCTTCTCCCATGTTTGCGGTACTGGAAATTGAACTCGGGACATCAGAGACTGCAGTGCAACGCTCTACCGAGCTAAATCCCAGCCCCCCATCAGACTTAGCAGACTTTAAAACCAACATCAGTCAAGTGAAGCAAGACACAGAGGATTGTATAGGAATTTTATGGGCCAGTCCTAGAAGTAACATACATCATTTCTACCTACATCCTGTTGCCCAGAACACTGTCACATGATTGCAGATTTTATAGTTGCAAAGGAAACTGGAAAATGCAATCAGATCATATATGCAAAAATAAAATGGGACCAATGAAGTGCAAGTCTGCAGTCATAGCACCCTGGCCTCCAATCTCACCAATCTCAGAAGCTAAGCAGGGTCGGGCCTTGTTAGTCTTTGGATGGGAGATCGCCTGAGAATACCAGGTGCTGCACACTAGGGAAAAGGACCTGGAAGCCCACTCTTGAAACATCAGCCATCAAAAACCCCATGAATAGCAGAAAAACACTGAATATAATGCTGAGCATTGCACAGTGTTGGGTAATGTTTCGTCTGTGGTACATAGAGTTATTATGAGTTGGACTCGACTCAACGGCATCTAACAACAACAGCAACAATGAAATGCACACTTGGCCAACTTCTGCCACATTCTATACTGTTGTTAGGTACCGTCAAGTCGGGTCTGACTCATAGGGACCCTATGTACAACAGAGAGGAACACTACCCAACAGTATGCCATGAGCACAATCCTTTTATGTTTGAGCCCATTGTTGTAGCCACTATGCTTCTTCTCATTTTAAATCATGCCACATCAGCAAAAGAATGTCCCAGGGGCTTATTCTGTCACTTACTCTATTCTCATCATGAAGGTGAACTCTACTCTGAGGAGGCAACTCTTCTCTAGTCATCTGTCCAACGTCTTCTACCTGGGGTCTCATTTTCCGGCACTATATTTGGCATTGCTTCTCTCAGTGCTTCACACGGCTTTCAACAGCTAATTGTTTCAGTACTAGGCTGACGGGTCCTTCTCCCTAGTCTCTCTTGGTCTGGAAGCTCAGCTGAAACCTGTCTACCATGGGTGGCCCTATTAGTACCTGAAATATCGGTAGCATAGCTTTCAGAATCACAGCAACACGCAAATCCCCACAGCAGGACAAGCTGACAAATTCATAGGGGTTATGGTGCTGAGGGTTAAATCCAGGGCTTTATACATGCTAAGCAGGTGTTCTACCACTGAGCTACATCCCCAGCCCTCATTCTATATTAAGCTACTATTATTTTGAATTTCAAGCCATCTAAAGTTGGCTTTTAAAAAGTAGTTGGGCTGGGAATGTAGCTGAGTGGTAGAGCACTTAACCTAGCATGGGTGAGGTCTTGGGTTTAATTCTCAGCTCATCAAAAAAAAAAAAAAATGCTAAGCACTTGTTAGTGAGGATGTGGGGGACCACTTCTTCATGGCCAGAGGAGTAGAACAGAGCTCTGGGACTAGATTTGAGAACATTGTAGGCAGTAACAGCTACAGAAGTAAGAACAGTGACAGAATAAACAATAATCAGCTCAAAAGCCAGGCATGGTGCATACCTGTCATCCCAGTTACTCCAGAGGCTGAGGCAGGAGGATCACAGGTTCGAGACCAGAGGGATCCTGTGCTACTTAGCAAGATCTTGTCTTAAAAATAAAATATTTTAAAAGGGGTCTGAGTGTGTAACTCACTAGTGGAATACTTGCCTAGCATGGGTGAAACCCCAGGTTCAACCTCTAGTATTATAGGGGAAAAAGTAGTCAGCTCAAAGGAATGGAAGGCTGGCTATGCATGGACTTGAAGAAAAAGTACATGAAGCCTCAATAACCCGAGGATTCCAACTCCTGGAATCCAAACAAGAAAGCGGAGTGAGTTCTTAGAGACAAATGACATGACATGACAAAAGCCTTGACCTCACTCGAGTCAAACCTGAAGAAGCAAGACTTCCATGTACGTTCCACATTTCAATGTCCTGTTAATGGCTTGCTCCCTGGACATTTATGGTCACCCTGAATACATTTAAGATTGAACAAGCAACTAGAATCAAAGTGATTTGGACACAAAAGTCCTTTCCCCCGGTTCCCTCCCACTTCTTTCACCATCCTTCTCCCTCATCACAGCCGCCCTGAACCACGCTAGAGGAAAAGTCAGTCCAACAATGCTGTTAACACCTCCAAAGCCAATGAAAGACAAAATGAATTCCAAAAAAATCATACTTTCAAAGCACTCATTGTGCTTCCCTGAGCTGGCAAGCTCTTTATTTCCCTGAAACAACCTCCTCCTCTCCCCCTGAAATTTCAAGCCGGTTGCCATTTCCACCCCTCTCAACTGGGGGCCTTATTATCTCAAGGTGTGAAAAGTTTCTTCTGCCGAAGTCTGCCTGGGAGAGATATCAGAGTGATTTAAGCAGTGCCCATGTGTGCTGGAAATGGAAGAGAATCCCCAGCTGACACAGCAGAGAGGAAAAATGTAAGCTCACATGCATTTATTAAGGGAGGTTGACTCTCTGCTCACCAACACTCCCCCCTTTAACTCCCGAGTGCCCTTCTAATGAAAAGCCACCACAAGTCCTCAGAAAATCACAGCTCTGAAGGAAAAATGTCAATCCCTATCTAACCCTGAAAAGTTGTTGGGGCTGATGGAAATCTAAATTCTTCCATTGGTTTCCCCATTTCCCCCTCTATTCCTTTAAGCCAGCCCCCTCCTCTTCCGACAGCCCGAAAGTGCAGCAATGAAGCTGCAAATCAACGCCTGGGGACATCCTATCAGACAATGGGAAGGTCTGAAGAAAGGTTAAAGCAGAAAGGGAACTAAATTTATAGACTTAGCATTAAAATCTTAAAGGACCTCAGAAACAGCAATGAATCTGATGTTAGGCAAGGCAGGGGCTGTCAGAGGCCACGGCAGGAAGGCGTGACAAGGGCCATAAATCTAACTGAGGAGGGGGGAAAAATGGGCATCCTTTCAGGCTGAGGCAACGTGATGAAAAGATTCCAACCTAGACTTAAAAGACAGGCAAGGCCATGGAGGCATGGGGAGAAGAGGCGGACTGGGGACTGCGAATAAAGAATGAAAAGAGCAGCAGATTGTGGGGGTGGGAGAGAGGAGCAGGCTGGGGCCAGCAGAGGCCAGCAACAAAGACACCAGCAGCACACTTTTGGCTGTGGGGGAAATTTTGAAACTGATCCACAAAGAAAGGAAACAGCAAAGATACACTTGTTCGTTGCTGTATGCATGATGTTGTATGTGCGATGGAATGCAAAGTAACCTTATAAGCAACCGGAATCAACAAGGAAAGCCAGGCAGCCCAAGGCAAAGAAAGATGGTGGAGGGGGTCCAACGAAGCTCAGGGTTTGAGAAGGATGGCAACACTCAATGGTCAGAACACAAGCCAGAGTGCACAGGAATACCCACGATGGCTTTCCATTTTCACCCACCCATTCTGTGCATTTGAGCTTTTGTTTCTTTCAAGTATGGCCCCTGGGGCCCAAGTAAAATATGTTGAAACATTAATTAAAGTATATAAAACAATTATAACCAGAAATAATAGACCATAAATTATTACTAAAATACCAAGCTTAAGTGGCCTTCCCCTATGGGCAGGCCCAAGAAGAAGGTCAGGACAGGCATCGTTTTGATTGCCAGGGATCATAGCACTTCACCCATGTCCTAGGGTGAGGTACTGTTTCCTCTGCCTCAGTTTCCCCCCCATGGAAAAGAGGGTGGCAGAGGTGTTTCATATTTGCAGGAAAGAATTAATTGAATTAATACTACCAGGTATATTTCAAAGCCTGGAGATTAAGTCTAATTGTTGATGTAATCATAATGGCATATATATCGATATAGATATAGTATCAACAATGGTGTAATGACATTACATACACCCACTTATGAAATGCAACCTGTTCAGTTTTTTGAAAATAAAAATCAGTATAACTTCTCCCTGGGAGTTAGCTCAGTTGGTAGAGCACCACTCTGTAGTCTCTGAGGTCCTGGGTTCAATTCCCAACACTGCAAAAATGGGAGAAAGATGTGGCAATCCACTTCCAAGGCAATCCCAAAAACAATCAACCACTGAAAACCCTATGAGGGTCGTTATGGGTCAGACACGACTCCACAGCACCTAAACAACAACAACAATGTCTTATATTCCTTCCTGCTCCACTTGGTTTCTACCTTGTGTTTTTCTTCTCTTTTTCCCAGTTGCTTTTCCATTCTTATTAATTTTCTTTCCACTTCTGTTTCCTTGCTTCCATCTTCTCTCTTTTCTGCCATTTTGACTCTACTCACTTACTTTCTCACTTCTTCCACTTGCCTTGGAAACTAGAGCGCGCATCCCACATGCGATGTTGTCTCATAGGTGAACACATATGGCCATTAATATTCATTAGCTCTCTTCCTCTTTTTTTTCCTTCTAGTAAAAACAGGGGGAAAATGTTATCGTTCCATGTGTCATACTGGTTAGCAGATTCTACATTTAAAGTATGAAACTCTCATTCTGTGGAGAACTGAATGTCTGAAACCTTCACCATGGTCAATAACTTTCCTTGGACCAGCCGAAGAGAGGAAAATTGGCAAAGCTGAGAGATGATATTGCAAGAAAAAATTAAGCCTCAAAGTGATAAGCATCATTTATAACCTTCAGAAATGAATTCACTTAAGTATATTTCCAAAAGATGGTGATCACCTTTCCCATCCTAGACTCACCTGCAGATCAAAGGGATTTCCCTGAAAAGTTAGGAATCTTAGACTCTGGGACACAACAAATGCACTAAAATGTTCTCTGTCACTTAAGTCAATGTGGAATAAGAACAACTGGCCTTCGTGACTCAGATCTAATGTGTACTATCTTAAAACACAGAAAATAGCCAAAAATATCAGTGTAAAAGGTAAAGGATGCATAAAAATCACAATTAAATTCAATTAAGTTAAAAAATAGAAAAGTAAATCCCCTTACAGACATAAGGAAATTCTGATATTTAGGATCTCTCATCAGAAATAAACTAATTTTTAAAAAACTTAAGTCATCAGATCCATAGATCAATGGACTTAATCTGACTTCTAACTCATTTGTTGAAAAGCTAGTGGAGTTGAAGTTTATTTGCAGAGCTGGGGTCTTTCAGTAACTCAATAACAGGCTTCCTGTTTGACTTTGGGCAAATTATTTAACTACCCGATATCTAAAGTTACTCATCGTAACCAGAGTAAAACAATTAGACAGCCATGTTATTTTTGGCTCTCAGGATCAGGCCACTCCCAACCTAGAATGTGTAAATGATTTTCACAGAGGAATTTCACAGAATTAATGAATATCTGCAAATGCTGCAGGGCTTCAAGTCAGATATTGAGTTCACAGTCTTGTCATTGTACAGTAGCCACCAGTAGCTCTGGTATCATTGCTCCTATCCTGACCCATCATCCTCTCTGTCCGCTGCAACCTCTCTGCATTTAGGCTTTCATCTGTCCCTTCATTTGTCCCTCTGCTAGAAAGGCTTTCACTTCATTTTAAGTTCTAGTAAAGCCCCTACCAGAGCTGTCCCCGGAATGTGTAAGAAATCTTACTGGGTTTGATTTCTTCCCTCCTATAATCTATAAACTATAATCTGGTTTCTGTCCATCATCCTTTATGGTCATGTTTGTGACAAACTCAATAGTTCCCTTACGTGCAAATCTTTCTACGAAGGAGTGCTCTTTCCCCATCTTTCTCTAGGGCCATGACGGTTTATGTGTAGACTTCAATTACCTCTATGTAGTAGATCACCTCCAACAGTTCTGATAAGTCCTTGGCAGAGTCTTATTTCTCTTTCTGCCCAATGACATTCCTTCTAATTCTTTTCCAGATGGCATTTCCAGGAAGTGATTTGTCTTATCAGGTAGTTTTCCCTTTAACTGCTTCTGTGCCCTCCAGCTTCCATTCCTTATCTTTTTTAGATCTGCAGTATGACTTCTGTGTAAGATATTTGTGTCAGTTATCCATTAGCACAATAATGATGCACGGCAAACTAGCTTCAAACTTGTGGTTTAAAATCATAGGATATCTATCACTTGTAAGTATGTGAATATTCTAGTTAGTTTTGTGATCTAGGCATGATTTGAAAGCTTAGTGTGTTCACGTATCTGTGTGATTTGGTAGATTGGTAAGGACTGGGTGATCTCCAGCAGGCTAGCCTAGGTTTTCTCACATGGTAATGACAGTGTTACAAGAACAAATACAAGTATGCAGGCTCAGATTCAGAACACCGTGGCTTCTTCCACATAAATCTACTTGACCAAATCAAGGCACACGACCAGCCCAGATTCAAGGGGAAGGGGAAAAGGATTTCCTTCTAAGGGAAGGAAATGTAAAATCATTTTAACAAATATGGGCTCGTGCCAGGGCTGGGATTTAGTTCAGTTGGTAGAGCACTGTGCTGCAGTCTCTGAGGTCCCGAGTTCGATTCCCAGCACCTCAAAAATGGGAGAAGGGCCTGCAATCCGCTCCCAAGGCAATCCCAAAACAGTCAGCCATTGAAAACATTATGAGGGTCACTATGAGTCAGATACGACTTGATGGCACCTAACAACAACAACAACAACAAGGAAATAAGAATAAAATACTGACTTTTATGGCCTGCAGCTGTAGCCCTGTGGCATCCAATCCCATCAGATCTCGGAAGCTAAGCAGAGTCGGGCCTGGTTAGTACCGAGATGGGAGACCACCTGGGAATACCAGAAGCTGTAGGCTTGGGAGAAGGACCTGGCAACCCCCTCCCAAAAATCAATCTGCCATTGAAAACGCTATGAACAGCAGAGAAGCACTGACAATAGTGTATCCCCTGTTGTACAGAGGGTTGCTATGAGTTGGATACCGACTCGATGGCACCTAACAACAACAACAAGCCAGGTGCGGTGGCACATGCCTGTAATCCCAGCGGCTCGGGAGGCGGAGGCAGGAGAATGGCAAGTTCAAGACCAGAGGCAGTCTGTGTAACTGAGCAAGACCCTGTCTCAAAAAGTAAAAAAAAAAAAAAAAAGGGCTCAGGAAGGGAAATAATTGGGATAATATTTCCAATTGTTCTACCACAATGTCACTACACAAATGTCCCCATCATATGTGGCCTAGCTAACCACTTTCCCTGGCTTTGTTGGCAGTGCTATCAGCATTCTAAGACCCTAAATTCCCTAAGACTAGGATTTGAAAAGCATCATTTTAGCCTATTTCAAAATATCAACATTTCCTGATTATATTACATCCTGCCTAGTCTCATGAAATCATTTCCTTGCAAATCAGCACTTCCAGAAATCTATCACTCCATACAAGTCATCTGCATTCCCTTTCTATGAGTATTACTTTGACCTTCTCTACCCCTTATAAAAAAACAAAAAACTCTGCTCTTTATAACCTTCCACAAACACTTGTGTGTATGCATGGCTTAGGGTGACACATCTTAAAAATTAATTCTAGAAGAGAATCTATAGAAGAAAGTCTTTTTTGAATGGGAAAGAATGAAAAAGAGCAGCAATATTCAATGACATAATAGTTGAAATCCAGTTTATCTAAATTCTCTAAATGAGCGAAAAACTACAAAAATGACATGTTAATATCTTAAATCCATTCACTCATGTTGTATATCCATCCATCTCTATTTATAACAAACACACATAATTGTTGGAAAGCTCATTAATCCACGTCTTGTTGATATGGCTACTGTCAAAATTAATCATCTCTTCTCAAGCAAAGTAGTTTTCTCTTTGTTAAATTCATTAGAGCCCATGAGTAAAACAAAATGTGCCTTGAATTTCAAAAGTATATTTGAAAATAGATCCAAATTTGGCCAAGAATTAAAGCCTACAATCAAGATATAAGGTTCTACTTGAGCTAAAAATTAGAACCATTTTTCATGACTTGCTTCCTTTTTACACATATATTAATCCGTTTGTGTTCCTATAACAAAATGCCTGAAATTGGGTGATTAAAAAAGAAAAGAGGTTAATATAGCTCACAGTTCTAGAAGTGTGAAAGCATGGCACCAGCATCTGCTTATATTCTGGTACGGCCCTCACGGAGGAAGGGATCACATGATGAGAGAGAAAAGAATAGTGACTAGGTTAGTAGAGGAGAGACCAATACACCACCGGTAACCCTGCTCTATAAAAATTCACACTCTATAACAATTTGCGCTCTGTAATTAACCCATCCCATAAGACCAAACTCACTCCCTTACCATCTACTCTAGTCTCAAGACTTAACCACGTCTCTTGAGAAACACATTCATCCACTCATAAAGGTGGAATCCCCATGACCTAAGTGTCTCTTAAATTTCTCAAAGTCCCTCAACACTGTTACATTGGGAATAAAATTTCAACATGAATTTTGGTGAGGACAAACCTTATTTAGATCATAGCAACTCTTAATCTTTACTTGCTATTCTGCCAAAAATGCCCATGTCCTTGCCTTGTCTCTTCTTTAGCCAGTATCTAGAGGACAATGACTTTATCCCCACTATTCTTTTCTTCTCCAAACTTCCCCACATTGCTTTGCCATGTAGCTGGAATTTAATAATTGTTTATTCTTTACAATGGTAGTATGGGTCCCATTTCAGATGGACCACCCCTTTGTTAATGGACTTCGCAAAGGCACAAAGTTAGAGTGGGAAAGTGCAGTGTTTTGTATATCTGAACTAAATGCCAAGACTCTGGTCTGAACATTCTTCCCTGGAGATTTCAAGTTTGTCTTTCTTTTGAGTTTGTGTGTGTATGTGGTCGAAACTATTGTCCTTTAAAAAGAATGTCTGGAGCTTCTTCTTTGGACTTTAGACTCAGCCTAAACTTCCTTTAACCCATTAACAGCTGCTGCTACTCTTTTTGTGGAACTTTGATTCCCATTTACACTTTCCTCCCCCTGTCTCTTTTAGAGCTTTAAACTCCTTGTTTCAAGGTCAATATCAAAGGTCCTTGGAAGGAGAACCTGTCATCCCACTGATTTTGTTTGGCATAAATCTAGCTCCTTCTCCTCTCTATTTACCATGGCTCTGTCATTAACAGCCATATGGAACCTCAAGTGCTGGTTCCATCTGCATAATTTTAGGTATCCTGTACCCATTCTTGGGTGACCACTGATCCTCTTTGGTTTTCTTTGGCTGTTAAATGAAGCCACTAAGTTCTATTTTCCCTTCCTGTTTTCAGTAGGAAGCCAAGCACATTAGATGATCATAATAACCAACTGGGAGAACAGGACCAAGATTAGAGAGGGTTAAAGCCCCCAGGTTATTCTCCATTTACATGTCTCCATTTGTAAGGGATCCTTCCTAGAATGTGGACCTCAAGCTGCATATTGTACAAAGCTCCCTGTGATCCAGTTCACCATAGCCCTCTCCTCTTCTCTTTCCCACAAGACTTTGAGGCCCTAGAAAGTCTTCTTTCAATCCATACAGACAAGAAATTCCACTTAGTTTGATTCAATGCCAAGTTACTTTTGTGAAACACTTCCAGCCTGCATTATAAGCCAACGTTCCCACCAGAGCTGGTCTGTTTCATTCCCACACCAATGGTGTGAGGAGGAAAAAATCACCCTACACATCAAAGAATACTCCCACTCACGTGGTGATCGGCTAAGACACAATTCAAGGCATGATCATAGTCGGCTGGTCAGCTCTTCCACCGCCGTGTTTAACCTACTGAATGGAATAAATGATCAATAGGAAAATTAAGCAATTCAAACAGATAAATTAAATGAGTTTGTCTTTCCATGTGTTAATCTGCATGGTGATGGGGAGCAATTTCAAATCAAGATGTGAGCAGTAGCCAAAACTATTAGCAAGTTGGGAAATGGGGTGCATCAAGGGTCAGATTTATAAAACAGTGCTCTTTAGCCAAACCTCTGAAATACTAAACAAAAACAACACTCGAATCCATTGAAAAGACGAGCCCAAAGCATCTGGTTTCCTTAGCTGGTGCACATAGCAGGAGAAATGTTGGCAGAACATTTGATTACCATAAAAGAGAGAGCTATGCAGAAACCACATTAGAGTAAACTCAACCAAAACAAAGTCAAATGTTTGAACTGTTTTGAATAGATTATGGTAGAAACTTGAAAAAGGGTCTATCCTGGATTGATGAGAAATGCAAATGGGAACTGGCTCAGAAGCACATGGGCTCCCCCTGTGATGTGATCCTTCCCCCCTCCGATTTGGGGGTGAAGTAAATACCTGTCATCTTCAGGACTGCTCAGAGACACATCATCTCCATATGACCGGGGCCTTGAGTCAGGCATGTTAACCATTTGCAGAGAGGTGATAAGTCAGCCTGATGCCTAAGCGTGTCTGCAGATCCCGCTTCACTGCCAGCTCCACCCCTACTCTTTGCAATGAAGGGCTATGTGGAGCAGCTGGTTTTGATCATTGTCTCCACGGTAAAGACTGTGAGAAACACATTTATTTTGGTAACACACAGCAACATATATATATATACATTTGCACATATATACTTGCACATTTTTTTTCTCTGGATTGTATATATGTCTATTTATTGTCTAGGGGTTGGCAATAACCTTCAATCAGTCTTTTAGAGTGGCCTCTTATGAGCTGTCAACAATACCTTCTCTAATTTGGGTTCTTGGCAGCTGAGTCCAACCACCACTGGAAACCAAATTGCTGGGCTTTGGAAAGCCCATCCCATCCATCTGGACAGGGCTTTCTCAAAGGGACTCTGCCCTCCCCTGGAGACCCTCCCCTCCACACCTCTCCTAGCATTATTGCACTAAAAGAGACTGTCGAGAAATTAATATTAGCTTGAGAATACGTGAGTGGTTCTCATAATGCTCTCCAGACCCTACCCAGAGTGAGAGCAAAGACTCAATGATTTGTGGTTCAAGGAATCAGGAAAATTTTTCCCAAACTAGTGTTAATGAAAAGAATAGAGGAGAATATGAAATGAGGTTGACAGGCTGATGGGGAGGCTTGGTTATGGCTCTGATTTTCTGTCAGGGGAATGAGCGCTGAGTAATAACCTTGCTGATAGCAAGTTATTTTCATGAGGGCATGTTAACGGGCGGCTCCTTCTCCCCAGATAGCCAGGCCGCCTCCTGCCAGGGAGGGAGCCTGCACCCCGCCCCCTTGCACCTTCTGCTGCCCAGTGCCTGGGGCTGGAAAAATCTGAGGCAGCTGTGGGAGATGAGAGCCAGGCATTCTCTGTTTATTTATTTAACTACTCTGCTGGCCTGGGTGCAGTCATGCAGTTTCCATTTACATGACCTGCTAATTGGATATCTACCTGCTCGGCCTTGGCCCATTCTAAGGACCGAGACCTTGGCTATTTCATTCCAGATATGCCCTGGGGGCCAAGAGTGGCCAGGTAAAACACCTGAGAACAGCATGCTCCATCTTTAGCTTGCAGAACCACCTGGTAAACTTGATAAAATACACATTCTCAAGCCCACCTAAAAAGTGGAAGCCCACCTAAAAAGATTCTGATTCAATGAGTCTAGGGTAACAGGAAGTGGCATTTCTCACAACAGTGTCATGCTGCTGTTGTTGGTCTATAGATGCTATAGATGCTGTTGTTGGTCTATAGATGGCATTTTGAGTAAGCTAATACCTTGAAAGGAGGAGGGATCAGAAAAGGTCAGAAGGTTATTTCTCCTCGTCAATCAGGTCAACAATGGATGTTATTAGAAACTAACTTTCTCCAGGCAAGAAGGTAAGAATCTGTGGTCCTCAGGTGCAGATGCTGTTATCCCCACTCGCTGCTGATCTGACACTACACACTCTTCAAGGCCTGGATCAAGTCCCTCTGGAAGCCCAACCAGCTCCTCCAAACACTAATATCTCCTTTATCTGAACTTCCACTGCACTTCAACACAGTGTTGCCTGTTTTTGTTCTTAATACAATTTTTCCTTTCATGTGAATTTTGTCATAGATCTGGACTGTAATGCAATTGGACAAAAGCCACCTCAATATTCACAGAGTGAGGAGAAGGCAGAGAATGCTCTTTAAAATGAATTATAAAGATCAAAGCAGAGCTAAATTAGTGGGCCTCTGAATGTACAAGCAGGTAACATTGCAGCATTGTGGTCATAAAGGAGCCAGGAGATGGACACATCACCATGTCAAATTGGCTGTGGTTCTAAATTTTTTGTTTGAAGTGGCCGTTGCAAGCTAAAGAAAGACTCTGCTGTGGGGAACATTAAATGACTTACATTTTTAGGTTGTTTTTTTTTTCCTAGACAGAGATTAGTCCAAACTTTTCCCAAGGTGTTCACAGATTGGATATTGCAGTATGAAACAGATTAAAAAGTAATAGGGTGGGGACTGACTGTGGAATAGCAATGAGGCGAATGTGACAGGTCTTCTCCCCAGGTAACTGCCATTTAACAACTGAAAATTATGAAAGAAAAAATACAAGATAAGATATATATTACAAGCCCTGGAGCAACTACTAAGAAAACAATTCAAAAAATACAGTTAAAATTATTAAGGACTTTAAAGTGTTCCTTTAGAAAATATTTACTTAACATAAGAGAAACAAAGGAGAGGAACAAAAAGATGTTAGACATATGGGGAAAAGAAGCAAATGGCAGACATAAACCCAATGAAACCGAAAGAAACACTAAATATGAGTAGATTATATATGTCGCCAGGTGCACATCTATAATCCCAGTGACTCAGGAGGCTAAAGCAGGAGGATTTTGAGTTCAAGGCCAGAGATAGCCTGCACAATTTTGTGAGACGCTGTCTCAACAAATAAAAAGAAGAGGGGGGCTGCAGATGTGGCTCAGTGGTAGAGCACTTGCCTGGCATGCATGAGGCCCTGGGCTTATCTCTCAGTACCAATAAACAAAAATATGCTTGGATTATATAAGCCAATCAAAAGGCAGAGACCATCAGACTGGATAGAAAACAAGACCCAAATAAATGCTGTCCACAGAAAACACATATCAATTTCAAATATGCAAACACGCTGAAAGTAAAAGGATGGAAATAGATGTACCATCCAAACACTAGCCATAAAAGAGCTGGAGTCATTATAGTAATATCAGGCAAAATAGACAATAAAAAAAATAATGCCACATTATTGTTGTTAGGTGCTGTCAAGTTGGGTCCCACTCACAGCGAACCTACATACAACAGAACAAAACACTCCCCCACACTGTGCGTTGCCCAGCACTATGTCAGTGCTTCTCTGCTATTCATAGGGTTTTCAGTGGCAGATTGTTTTGGGAGTGGATTGCCATGTCCTTCTCCCTGAATAATGCCACTAGAAGGATATTTTATAATGACAAAATTATCAACCCATCCTGAAGATATAGCATTTAAGACCTATATGAAACTAATAACAGAGAATGAAAATATATGAAGTTAACAGGATTGAAGGGAGAATAACATTTCAAAAATAATAATTTAAGATATCAATATCCCAAATTCAATAATAATAGAAAAATAGTGAAAAAATTGATAAGCATGTAGAAGACATTTCCCATGGTAGAGGTCTGTGGGAGAAAAAAACAGGATATACTACCCACCAATATTCTTCCCTAGCACACATAGAACATTCTCCAGAATAGATGATATCCCAGGCCATGAATCAAACCTCAATAAATTTAAGGGAATTGAAATCATATAAATTATTTTCCAATTTTGATGGAATTAAGTTAGAGAAAAATAGGGAAAAGTGTGAAATTAAATGTACTCTCCTAAACAACCAATGGGTCGAAGCATGAATCATAAGATAAAAGAAGGAAATACTTTGAGATACATGAAAATTAAAACACAACATCCTGAAACTTATGAGGTGCATCAAAAGCAGTGCTTAGAGTAAATTTATAGCTGTAGACAAATCTCAAATCAATAACCTAGCCTTCCACATTCAGAAAGTGGAAAGGAAGCGAAAAGTAAATCCAAAGCAATCAGAAGTAAGGAAATAATAAAGATGAGAACAAAAATAAATAAAATAGAGAATAGAAAAAATCAACAAAAGTTGTGTCTTTTAGAAGAATAACAAAAGTTCCCAGCACCTTGGGAGGCAGAGGCAGGAGGATCGCAAGTTTGAGACCAGAGGCAGTCTGCATAACTTAGCAAGACCCTGTCTCAAAAAAGTAAAAAAAAAAGTGGGCTGGGGGTACAGCTCAGTGGTCCAGCACTTGCAGAGCATGCAAGCTCAAGGCCCTGGGTTCAACCCCCAGTACTGAAAAAAAAAAAAAAGAATAACAAAAGTGACAAATCTTTAGCCAGACATATCAAGGAAAAGGGAGAAGATTCAAATGAACTAAAATCAGAATTTAAAGGGGGCAAAACTATTTATCTTACAAAAATAAAAGTAATTATATATCAAGTTATTCCTTTTGTAACTGCACCACAGCTATGGATATTCTGTTCTTATTTTTTTCTGTTCATTTTCATCTTTGTTTTTCAGTTTGAGAAGTTTCTACTGCCTTATCATCTAGCTCACTGATTCTTTCCTCAGCCATGTCCAGTGGACTGATAAACTCACCAAAGGCAGTATGTATTTCTTTTATGGTGGGTTTTTTTTCCTAACACTTTCTTTTGATTTATTCTTAGAGCTTCCACTTCTCTGCTTATATTAACCATCCATTCTTTCATGTTGTCCGTTTTTTCCATTAGAGCCCTTGGCATATGAATCAGTTATTTCAACTCCTAGTCTGATCATTCCAAATTCTCTTCCGTATCTGAGGCTGGTTCTGATGCTTGATTTGCATGTTCAGATTGTGTTTTCATCTTTTACAATATCTTGTAATATTTGTTATTGAAAAAAAAGCCAGGCATAATAATAGGTAAAAGGAATGGAGGTAACTGGGCCTTTAGCTTGAGGCTTTATGTTTATCTTACTGGAAGTTAGGCTGAGTTTACTATTTGCTGTAACTGTGGATTCAGAGGCTAAATTTCTTTTGAAGCCCTTATATTTGTTTTCTTGTTGTCTGTTGGGGTTCCCTCAATGAAGTAGAGTTTGAGCCTTGCAGTTGTTTACCTTTGACCACTGCAGGAGCCTGACTGATGTGGTATCTAGGTGAAGGGAGAGGGGAAACATCCCAGAATCATACAACTGGCTCTCAGTCTTTGAGGAGTCTGTGCCCTGCACTGTGATCATAACTCCTTTGTGGTGCCTTTCCCTCCTTAAGTGCCACAGTAAGGCTAGAGGAGGGAAGAGTTGAGTATTTCTCTTGCCCA
This sequence comes from Pedetes capensis, assembly GCA_007922755.1. Taxonomy (NCBI): domain Eukaryota; kingdom Metazoa; phylum Chordata; class Mammalia; order Rodentia; family Pedetidae; genus Pedetes; species Pedetes capensis. The sequence continues at coordinate 158,263 of VMDO01001508.1, forward strand.
TGGTCATTAGGGATTGACAGAAAAGAATTCTCTGCCCAAGCAGTTAGTTTTCTATTCATAAAAGCATGAAGACCTCCCTGAGAAGGGACTCTGGAGTTTTTAATTCTCATTAGTTCACATTAAGCCTGTAGCAATCCATCAATATTAGTTCAAATTTTCCCACCAGTGCTGGTTCCAGTAACTGGCTTCAACTTTTGGCCTTTTCCTGGTGACACTTAGTATATACCTCTCTTTCCAGCTTTCCAGACAAGGTTTTCCCAGTTTCCTTAGTTTTCTGGAAGATGTAATGAGTTGTTGATTTTTAGTTTGTTCAGCTCTTCTCATGTTGTGAGAATGGCTTGACACCTTTGCACGTGAGGTCAGAAACTTCTCATAAGAAAATATTATAAACAATTGTGTGCCAACAAATTATATAACTTAGAGACAATGGACCAATTCATAGAAAGATACAGACTACCAAAATTGACTCAAAGAAACAGATACTCTGGATAGGCCCATGACAAGCAAAGGAAATGAATTAGTAATTTGTAAATGTCTCACAAAGAAAAATTTAGCCAATATGGCGTCACTGGTGAATTCTATCAATTACTCAAGGAAGGTTTAATGCCAGCTCTTCAAAAACTCTTCCAAAAAATAGAAAGAGAGAGTTTTTCCAATTTGTTCATATTACCCTGATACAAAATGAGACAAAGCTCAGCAATCAGGAAGCTGAGACAAGAGGACTGCAAGTTCGAGCCCAGTCTGGGCTACATAATGTTATCAAGTCTAGCATGCACTACATGGCAAGACCCCATCTCAAAAGAATAAATTAATTAATTAATTAATTTTTAAAAATAAGGTACCTTAAGAAAATAAAACCATAGAGTAATATCCCTGCTAAGTACAGAGATTCCTCAACAAAATACTAGCAAACAAAATCTTTAAAATCTAGCTTCATATAAAAAGAATTATACACCATAACCAACTGAGATTTATCCCATGAATACATGGTTTATTTAACATCTGAAAATCAATCAATGTAATACACCATGTTAATAAAATAAAAGATAAAACCTCATGAGTATGTCAATAGATGCAGAAAAAGCATTTGACAAAACCCAAGACCATTTAATGATAAAAACACTCAGCAAGCCAGAAATAGAATAGACAGAATCTATGAAAACCACAAGAAACTTCATATTTAATAACAAAAGATTGATTGTTTTCCCCATAAGACTAGGAGCAAGACAAAGATGTCCACTTGTGCCATTTCTATTCAACATCATACTGAAGTAGCCAGGACAATTAGGCAAGAATAAGAAATGAAAGGTATCCAAATTGGAAAGGAAGAAGCAAAATTGTCTTTATTCACAGGTGACCTGATCTTATATACAGAAAACCCTAAAGAATTAGAACAAATTAGAAAAAATTAGAACAAATAAACAAGTTCAGCAAGTATGTAGGATACAATATCAATACATAAAGATCAGTTTTAGTTCTATACACCAGCAATGAAAAATCCAAAAATAGAATTGAGAAAACAACTCCATTTACAATACCAGCAAAGTAACCTAAAATTTGTTGTCGTTGTTAGGTGCCATCGAGTCGGTATCCGACTCATAGAGACCCTCATAGGGTTTTCAGTGGCTGACTGTTTCGGGATTGCCTTGGGAGTGGATTGCCAGGCCCTACTGCCATTTTTGTGGTGCTGGGAATTGAACTCGGGACCTCAGAGACTGCAACGCAGTGCTCTACCAACTGAGCTAAATCCCAGCCTAACCTAAAATACTTAGGAATAAAAAGCACAAGACTTATGCACCAAAAACTATAAAACATTGTTGAAAGAAATGAAGGAAGACCCAAATAAAGAGGAAGCTATCCTATGTTTGTGCATGGGAAGATTCAATATTGTTAGGATGGCGATACTCCCCAGTTGATCTACAGACATCATCCCTAGCAAAAGCCAGCTGGCTTTTTTTTTTTTTTTTTTTTTTTTGCAGGAGATGAGAGGGTTGACAAGCTGTTTCTAAAATTCATGTGGAAATGCAAAAGACTTAGAATAGCCAAAACAACCTTAGAAAAGAACAAAATTGGAGGAATCATATTTCCCAATTTCACACTTTTATAAAGCTATGGTAATCAAGACTATTGGACTAGCACAAGGATAGACGTAAAGATTAATAGAATAGAATTGAGAGTTGAGGAATAAACTTTACATTTATGGTCAATTGATTTTTAAACAAGGGTGCCAGTATAATAACATGGAGATGGAATAGGTTTTTTTCAACAAATGGTGCTAGGGACAACTGTATACAGACATGCAAAATAATGAACTGGGCCTCTTCCTCAAACCAAACACAAAAATCAACTCAAAATGAATCATAGATCTGCATGTAAGAGCTGAAACTATAAAATTCTTTAGAGAAAACACAGAAATAAGTCTCCATGACCTTGGATTTGGCAATAGTTTTTTAGGTATCGCATCAAAGTACAGCAACAAAACAAAAAATAAATAATTGAACTTCATCAAACTTAAGAACTTCTGTGCCAAAAATGATGTCATGAAGAAAGTAAGAAGACAATCCACTGATGGGAGAAATATTTTTGAATCATACACCTCATAAAAGATCAGTGCTCAAAGAAGCAAAGGAAAGATCACTTACCACCCAATAAAAAGCCCAATTGAAAAGTGGGCAAAGAATTTGGAAGGAAAGATCTCCATAAGAGATATACAAATGGTTAACAAGCATATAAAAATATGCTCAAAATCATTAGTCAATAGGGAAATGCAAATCAAAACCACAATGAAATACCACTTCACACTCACTACAATGGCTGAAATAAAAAAGATAGACAATAACAAGTGTTGGTCAGAATGTGGGGAAATTGGAACCCTCAGGGCATTGTTGGTGCAAAATAATTTCCACTTTGGAAAACTATTTGGCAGTTCTTGAAAAAGCCAAACATAGAGTTGCTCCATGGCCTATCGGTCTCACTCCTAGGCATATACCCAAGACAAATGAAAACCTATGTCAACACAACAATTCTTGCAAAAATGTTCATGCCAGCATGAACCATACTAACCAAAAAGTAAAAACAATGTAAAATGCCATCAACTGATACGTAGATGAGTAAAACATGGTGCATCATACAATGGAATATTATACCAAGGTAATAAAAAAGAATGAGGTTCTGATTACATGCTATAACACGAGTAAACCTAAAAAACATACTAAATCAAAGAACTCAGTCACAAAAGACTACGTGGTGTATAATTCTGTTTATGCTAAATGGCTGGAACAGGCAAATCTATGAGATAGAAAATAGATTATTAGTGTGGGGGGCTGAAGGTTGGCTAGCAACCTCTGGGGAGTGACTTCCAATGGGATAAAGGCTTTTTGCTATTGTTTGTTTTTCTGGTGCTGGGAATCAAACTCAGAGATTTGCTTATGGTAGGCAAACGTCTGTCACCAAGCTACACCCCCCAGTCCTGAGGGTTTCTTTTTGAGTTGATGGAAATGTTCTAAATTTAGATAGTGGTGACTGTTGCAAATTCTCTATATACTAAAACCATTGAGTTGTACACTTAAACAGATGGCCTGTATGGAGGTGAATTATATCTCACTAAAGCTGTTTTAAAAATTAATGTGGTAGCTGGGCCTGGCAGATATTATATTCAGTGAAATGAGTCAGGCACAGAAAGACAAATACCTCATGTTCTCACTCATCTGTGGAAATAAAAAAAGTTGATCCCATAGAAGTAGAGAGTAGAGTAGGGGTTACCAGAGGCTGAGAAAGGAGGGGTGAGAGGATAGAGGATGGATAAGAGGTGGCTAGGAGGAATAGCTTCTAATATTCTATAGCACAATTGGGTAAGTATGTTGTTGTTGTTGTTAGGTGCCGTCGAGTCATGTCCGACTCATAGCAACCCTTATAGGGTTTTCAATGGCTGTTTCGGGATTGCCTTGGGAGTGGATTGCCTGCTCCCATTTTTGCCGTGCTAGGAATTGAACTCCAGACCTCAGAGACTGCAGCGCAGCGCTCTACCAACTGAGCTAAATCCCAGCCCCTGGGTAAGTATAGTTAACAATAATTAATTGTACATTTCAAAACAGCTAGTAAAGAGAATTTGAATGCTCCTCACATAAAGAAATATCTGAGGTGATGGATTTGCCAACTTCCCTGATCTGATAACTACACACATTGAAATATCACACTGTACCTCATAAATATGTACAATTATTTTTGTGCCAATTTAAAAATTTAAATGTATTTCAAAAAATTAATGCGGTGAGTATGATAGCTCAGAAGCTCCCCATGTGCATGGTGGTTGGCAGGAAGGTCAGCAGGTATCAAAGAGCTAAACAGTCTCCCCCAGCAAAGCCAGATCCACATTCTCCCACAGTGTCATCAGCAATCCCTGCCTAGCACCCAGGTCGGCTTTCTCCAGTGTTTCCCTGGTTCTCAGGGAGATCCTCACCAACATGACCACCAGCCCTCCAGGTTTATGGTCATACAGTTTACTACTGCCCCAGTGGAAAGAGCACCTTTCCTAGTATGTACAGACCAACCCCAGACTGCTTCTCAGTGGCCTGGCTGGGACACTTGCCACACAGAGTTCCTCCCTGTGGCCTAGGAAACCAGCTCCTACCAATCTGACCCAGACACCATGCTCAGGTCTGTGTGGAGATGGCAAACCTCCCCCGACACATGTTCCCCTAAGGAATCTTGAGGTGCTGATAGCAGCAGCAGGTATGGGGGTGTAACTTACAAATGGGTGGTTGTAAACCTTCTAAGCTTAGGAAAGATCTATTATGATCTCTGGAAATGACCTTTAAACCCATCTGAACAAAATGGCTGTGCCCAAGGTTACATAATGGATTTTGATTGCACATCCAGCCACACAGACGGTGCCTCTTGGAAGTTTTCTGACGTGATAGAAACAGTTGAAGTTCTCCATGGTTTTGACAAATCTAGTGCTTAGGATCATAGAGCTAGACTTGGCCCAATTTTGACATCTATTTCTATTGCAAGTTTTCCTTTCTGTCATACTATACACATAAAACTGACTTCAAATGGCAGGAGAAAAGATTAGAGGCCCAAATTAAATGGCATGGGGGGAGAGTGGCAGCAAACACAAGAGTTTTTGAGGGTATTATTTCATGTTGTTTCCCAGTACAAAGGAGGCCCATGCCGTTACCTACTTCCCCCTGAAAAAGCTGCAGCTAAGGATTATTCGTAGAGCCACTTTCAAGGGGGCTGAGTTTCAGACTGGCTTCTGTGATCTTAGCATCTGTAATCTTTGTCATCTTAATGGAAGACTTCCAGGAAAGGTTTTTAAATTAATAGCATCTTAAAAACATATATATAAGTCCTTAGAAAGCTTAGTATTGATAAATTGTTTGGGGCTTTTCCATAGCTTAGCATTTTACATGTATTAATTTCCCTTTGAAAACAGAAACCATATAGTTTTTTGGGGTTTTTTTTTTTTTTTTTTTTTTAGCTTTTGTAACAACTCTACAGAGTAGATGTAAAAGAAAAATGTTGACTTAATTCTAGTTTGATTATTGAGACTGTCGCCTGCTTGGTACAATCATAAAAGGTAACACTTATTAAGTACTTACATATATACATATACATATATACATATACATATACATATATAGCTAATCTAATTCCCCTAAGCTTTGACAGGATGGTGCCATTTGAACAATGAAGAAACTCAGAAGTTAAGTGATTTGCCCAACATCACACAGCTGGTAGGGGTTGGAGTCAGAATTTAAACTTGTATTCTGATCAGTGCTATTAACCCCTTTGCTGGTATTTTGAAGACAGCCTCTGTCTGTGTTATTAGGTCTGCCATCCACCCTGGTGACTCTAACATGAGGCCTAGTTAGGGCAATGACTAGAAGGCACGCAGATGAAACAACAGCATGCAACATACACATTTCCATGCCCAACATGCATCCCTGCCACCATCATGCACAGACACTATGTCTCCAGCCTCACTCACTCACCTCTTTTTGCTTCTTCAGAAGGTAGCTGATGGTGTCAGCTCCAGCTGGAAATTAGTGCCATTTGCTTCCTGGGTGACCATTGGTAAATGGCCTGAACTCTCTGATTGTCTGCATTTGTAACATTGTCTGTGCCCCCCCCCCCCCGCACACCCTTGTCAGGAGCATAAGCTGGAGCTGGGGCAGACACTATAGGTGTAGAGCTGTAGAGTGTGTATGGGAGGAAGCTGCAACATTTATTTGCCTTTCTCAGAGGGGCTGAAGAAAGCAGGGCCTCAGGCCCCTGCTTGCTGCTCTCAGCTGCCCTCCATGTTCAGGATTGGCCCCAGCAGTCTCGGCAGGAAATAACGTAAACAGTATCACAGTCCAGAGCTGGGTCCCTTTCCTCCCCTCCATGTCAGCAGGAGTACCATCCCCCAGGCTCTTTTCACTGCCAGATGGATGTTTGGCATCTAAAAGTTCCAACGATCACTGAGACTGCTTGGCAGCCGGCCTTCAGCAAGGAATATAGTCACCCATAGCAAGCCCACGTAAGACACTGGCTAGAATCCTCTCCTGAGCCTTGCAGGTTACAGAAATCACACCAGCCCCAAAGTAGCCTGTGTTGAAAGAGAAAGAACGACATTTTCCAGAGCTGGACTCAGAGAAGGCCGTGGTGCTCAGGGGCAGAAGCACAGAGCTGGCACGGGGTGTTCACCATGAAGGGATGGGAGAGAAGGCACAGGAGGCAGAAGACCGTGTGTTTGGAAAGAGAGGGATCCCCTACGAACCAAGTAGGTCCTTCAGAAACTCACTCTTCAACTTTGGGGGTGTCTTCAAGAAAGGGAGGCTGGGATTTATTGGGCCAGCTTCTTAGTCCTTGGGGTTCCTGACATGCCCAGGTAGAAATGGATCTGCCTCTACCTGTAGGTCCAGCAAGAGCCGTGGAGTGTGAGATTGGGGTTTCCAGCTGACCTCACCGGGACTGGGATTTAGCTCAGTTGGTAGAGCACCACTCTGCAGTCTCTGAGGTTCAGAGTTCGATTCCCAGCACCGCAAAAATGGGAGAAGGACATGGCAATCCACTCCCAAGGCAATCTCCAGTCAGCCATTGAAAACTCCATGAGGGTTGCTATGAGTTGGATAAGATTCGAGGGCACCTAACAACAACCTAACAACAACTAGCTGACCTCACACCACTGAGGCAAGGGCCACAGTCGGGCAACATCAGGGAAGTCTGGCAGTAAGCCTTCAGCTGGGGGGTGTCTGAAAGATGTGCTCCAGGTTCACAAAGCATGGAAGACACCAAGATCCCCCTGTTCCTAGGCCCTCAGGGGCTTTCTGGATAGTACAGTTTTAACATGAAGTGTCCTCACGAAAGGCCCATGTGTTGAAGGCTGGTCTCCAGCAGGTGGCACTCTTGAGCAGGGAACGATTGGCTCTTGAGGTTGCTGAGGTCCATGGGAGTAAGCCACTGATGAGTTCATACTTAGTGGCTAGTAGGGAAGGGGGCCGGTTGGAGGAAATAGGTCAAGGGCCTGTGCCGTTGACAGGCAGCTCTTGTCTCTGGCCCCTTCCTGCCTGCCTCTCCACCTCCTGTCTGCCATGAGCTGAACCCCTTTGCCCAACTACACACTCCCCCACCATCCTACTCTGCCTCACCATGCCCAGGCCCAGAAGCAACGGAACCAAGTGGCCCTGGACTGAAACCTCCGAAACCAGGAGCCAAAACAAGTCTTCCCTCCCTTAAGCTGTTTATCTGGGTTTTTTTGTCACAGTGACAAAAAGCGATGAATTCACTGGGGTTTCCATTCCATGCCCTCTAGCGATCACTTCGGAAGCACCTCCCCCGTCCCCGGCCACCTTTTCTCACCAAAGAGGGCCAAGCCCAGGGCAGAGAGGGCGTGCAGAAGGTCACCCATGCCCTACCTCCTCTCCAAGTCCGAGGGGTCATGAACACTGCCAGTGCTGGAAGGAAGCAAAAAGTTTCTAATGGAATCTGAGCTTGAAATTGCAAAATAAATGAGATTAAATTCCAATAACCGGAATGAAACTGTTCTAACAAGCAGAAACGAGAGAAAAATTATAGAATCCAACTGAGAAGCTGCTAAGGGAACTTGTTGCCCCAGCAAGAAGGGAGGGGCTCGTGGCCAAGAGAGCACAGCTGGTAGAGGTTATTGGAAAAACAAAGCTATTTCATGTTTATTAGCCAATAAGGTACGATCTCTCCATCCAATAATGCGGTGAAAATGCATCTATCCTGGCCCTGAGGGTCAACAGTCAAGGTTATGAGGGCAATATTTAGGCGCAGAGCCTCCACACTGAGAAGAATCAGGTGTAAGACCTGCCCCACCACTTACTAGCTGTGTGACCTTAAGCAAATTCAGCTGCTCTGTGCCTCAGTTTCCTCACTTAACATGGGGATATTATAGAGTAGTTCTTTCAAAAATTAACTAAGAAAACCCACATAAAGCATATATCCCGGGTCTGGCAGATGATGAGAATGTAAATGTGCATTATTATTCTTATTACTAATCTCTGCTCAGAAATGCACAGCACATGTTCCACACACCACCTCTTCCTGCTCATCGCCAGGCATTTGATTCTCCTGGCTTTCTTGCTACCATCTTTCTGGCCTCTCCTTAACTACCTTATTTTGTAGTTCTTGATGTTATTTGGTTTTTGGTTGTTTGTGGTACTTAAGGGTTAAACCCAGAGACCCGCGCATACTTTGCAAGTGCTCTACTATTCGGCTGCATTCCCAAGCCATTTTTCCCCAGTAATCTTACTTTATTAGTAATTTTTTGTATACAACTTAATGGGTCTCATTTTGACATTTCCATACATGCAATGTGTTGTACATTGTTCATGTTCAACTCATCCATGACCCTCACATTATCCCCTTCCTCCTCCACTCCTGCCCCACCAATGGTCCCTCTTCCACTTACATGTCTTGTTTGTATAGACGTCTGTGTATAATGCATTAAGGGAAAAATATGTGATATTTCCTTTCCTTTCTCCAATTACCCTTTCTTCTTGCTCCCTCTCCCTTTTCTTTAGTCCATTATGTTTCCCTGCATGGCCCCTTCCACTTTCATGATCTATATGTTTTAATACTGAATATACATTAAAGTCTAATATCCACATAGGAGAGAAAATATACAATGTTTGTCTTTCTGGGTCTGGCTTAATTCACTTAAAATGATCTCTAGTTCCATCCATTTTTCAGCAAATGCCATGATTTTGTCCTTTATGATTGAATAAAACTCCATGGTGTATACGTACCACAATTTCCTTATCTGCTCATCTGTTGATGTACATCTAGGTTGATTTCATATCTTGGCTATTGTGAATAACGCCACAATAAACATGGATAAACAGGTATCTCCTTGGTGTACTGACTTATTACTTCAGATATATGCCCAGGAGTGGTATGGCCGGGTCATATGGTAGTTCTACTTTTAGTTTTTTGAGGAACCTCCAAACTGATTTCCATACAGGCTGCACCAACCTGCATTCCCACCAGCAGTGTCATGATGTTCCTTTCTCCCCACAAGCTCACAAGCATTTGTTGTGATTTGTTGATGCTAGCCATTCTGACTGGAGTGAGATGGTATCTCAATGTAGTTTTGATTTGCATTTCCCTGAGATAGTTAAGGATGTTGAACATTTTTTCATATGATTGTTGGCCATTTGTATTTCTTCTTTTGAGAGGTCTCTGTTCAGTTCTTTTGCCCATCTTTTGACTGGATACTTTGCTATTGTAGTATTCAGTTTTTTGAGTTTTTTATATATTCTAGATGTTAATCCCCTGTCTGATATATAGCTGACAAAAGATTTTCTCCTGTTCTGTAGGGTGTCTCTTCACTTTGATAATTGTATTTTTTGCTCTGCAAAAGCTTTTTAATTTAATTCAATCTCATTTGTCAATTCTTGCTATTGTTTCCTGTGCTTTTGGGGTCCTATTCCGAAAGCCCTTGCCTATGCCTGTCTTAAAATGTTTTTCCTATGTTTTCCTATAACGGTTTCCAAGTTTCAAGTTTTACATTAAGGTCTTTGACCCATTTCTGAACTGATTTTTGTAGAAGGTGAGAGAGAGGAATCTAATTTCAGTCTTCTACATGAGGATATCTGTTCATCTCAGTATCATTTGTTGAGCAGGATATCATTTCTCCAACTTATATTTTGGGCACCTTTGTCAAATATCAGGTGACTGTAGACTCATGGATTTATTTCTGGATCCTCTATTCTGTTCCATTGGTCTACATGTCTGCTTTTATGCCAGTACCATGCAGTTTTTCTCACTGTAGCTTTGTAGCATAATTTGAAATCAGCAATTGTGATGCCCCTGCATTGTTCTCTCTCCTCAGGATTGCTTTAGTAAATTGGGGTCTTTTGTGCTTCCATATGAATTTTAGGATTGTTTTCTCTATTTCTGTGAAGCATGTCATTGGGATTTTGATAGGAATTGCATTAAATCTGTGGATTGTTTTCAGTAATATAGCCATTTTCACAATATTAATTCTACCAATCCATGAGCATGGGAGATTTTGGTGTCTTCTTCAATTTCTTTCCTTAGTGTTTTAAAGTTTTTATTGTAGATGTCTTTCACCTCCTTGGTTAGGTTTGTTCCTAAGTATTTTATTTGTTTAGAAGCTACTGTGAATAGAATTGTTTTCCTAATTTCTTTCTCCTCCTGGTCATTAGTGGTATATGGAAAAGCTACTGATTTATGTATGCTGATTTTGTATGCTGTCACTTTACTGAAAGTATCAGCTCTGAGAGTTTTCTGGTGGAGTCTTTAGGATCTTTTAAGTATAGGATTATATCAACTGCAAATAGGGATAATTTGACTTCTCCTTTTCCCATCTGGATCCTTGTTATTTCTTTCTCTTGTCTTATTGTCTGTTGCTCTGGCTAACAGTTCAATTGCATAGCAGTGGAGACAGTGAACACCTTTGTCTTGTTCCTGATTTTAAGGGAAATGCTTTCAGTTCTTCCCCATTTAGTATGATGTTGGCTGTAGGTTTTTCATATATTGCCTTTATTATGTTAAGGTATGTTGCTTCAATTCCTAGTTTCTTCAGGGCTTGTATCATAAAAGGATGTTGAACGTTGTCAAAGGCCTTTTCTGCACCTATTGATAGGATCATGTGATTTCTGTTTCTATTTATATGCTGTATTACACATATGGTCTTGAATATACTGAAACAGTCTTGCATCCTTAGAATGAAACTAATATGATTATAGTGTATGATCTTTTAAATGTGTTGTTGAAGTCAATTTGCAAATATTTTATTAAGTATTTTTGCATCTAAGTTCATCAAGGAAATTGGTCTGTAGTTTTCCTTTTTTGATGTATTTTTATCTGGTTTATGTATCAGGGTAATACTAGCTTCATAGAATAAGTTTGGTCATTTTTCTTCCATTTGTATTTTACAGACTAGTGTTGGTGTTAAATTTTCTTTAAAGGCCTTATAGAATTCAGCAGTCAATCCATCTAGTCCTGGGCTTTTCTTAGTTGGGAAACTTTTTATTATTGCTTCCATCTCACTGCTCATTATAAATCTGTTTAAGTTGTTTATATTCTCTTGACTTAATTTTGGCAGGTTATATGTGTCTAGAAATTTATCTATCTCATCTAAGCTTTCCAGTTTTTGGAATATAATTTTCCAAAGTGGTCCCTAATAATTCTCTGGATATTGTTTGTATCTATTGTAATGTTCCCCTTTTCACCTCTCATTTTCTTAACTTGAGTCTTCTCTCTCTTTCCTTGGTTAATTTGGCTTAGGGTTTATCAGTTCTGTTTATCTTTTCAAAGAAGCTGCTCTTTGTTTCATCAATTCTTTTTATAGTTCTTTTAGTCTCCATTTCATTCATTTCTGCTCCAATCTTTATTATTTCTTTCTGTCTACAGGTTTTGAGTTTCATTTGTTCTTCTTTTTCTAAGAGCCTGAAGTGCATCATTATTTGTTTATGCCCACTCTGATTATTTAATGTAGGCATTCATAGCTATAAGCTTCCTTCTTAATACCACCTTTGCTATATCCTGAAGTTTCTGGTAGATTGTGTTCTCATTTACATTTACTTTTAAGAATTTTTTATTTATTCTCTGATTTCTTTAAGTACCCACTGGTCATTTAAGAGTATATTGTTCATGCTCCACATCTCTGTATAGTTTCTGTAATTTCTCTTCCTGTTCATTTCTACTCTATGTCATTATGATCTGATAAGATATATGAAATTATTTTGATCTTTCTATATCTGCTAAGACTTGATTTATGTCCTAAAATGTGAGATCTATTTTAGAGAAAGATACATGGACTTCTGAGAAGAATGTGTATTCTATTGCTTTTGGGTGGGATAGTCTCTATATCTGTTAAGTCCATTTGATATTTTATGGTGTTTAACTCTGAAGTCTGTTGATTTTTTTGGTCTAAATATTCTATCTATTGATAAGAATGGGATATTGAAGTCACCCACTATTATGATATCAGTCCTTTTAATTCCAGTAGTGTATTTTCAATGAAGTTGGGTGCACTGATGTTCTGTGCATATCTATTTACAATTGTTATACCTTCTTTATCAATTGTTCCCTTTATTTATATGTAGCG
>VMDO01001508.1:170948-204367 GCA_007922755.1 Pedetes capensis
TTTTTTTTTTTTTTTTTTTTTTTTTTTTTTTTTTTTTTTTTTTTTTTTTTTTTTTTTTTTTTTTTTTTTTTTTTTTTTTTTTTTTTTTTTTTTTTTTTTTTTTTTTTTTTTTTTTTTTTTTTTTTTTTTTTTTTTTTTTTTTGCTTCTAGTCATTTGATATATCAATTCCCATCCTTTTACTTTCTGTCTGTGGGTATCCTTCCAAGTGAGATGTGTTTCTTGCAGAAAAATTGTTGGATCTTGTTTTTTAATCCAGTCTGCTAATCTGTCTTCTTTTGGAGAATTAGTAATCTATATCTCTTATTGGAGAACTAAGACCACTTATACTTAGAGTTATTATTGAGAGGGTTTTGCTTTTTCTTGTAATGGTATTGGGTGTTTTCCTGGTGGATTCATATTCTATTTGTTCTTTTCTTTCTCCCTTATTTATATTCAAGATTTACTGGTTTATTGAGTTAGATATGGCTGATTCTTTTCTAGTTCTCCCTAGTTTGTCTGTTCCTCCCATTAAGCTTATTCTTCTCTGTGCTATCATGGTGCTGACTGTCTTTCTTCCTCCTATGTGTTTAGGATTTCTTTAAGCATTTTCTGCAATGCTGGCTTGGTCATATATTGCTTTAGTGTGTAGTTGTCTTGGAATGTCTTTATTTCTCCATCAATTTTAACTGATAACTTTGAGGGATAAAATAATCTTGGGTAGCAATTCTTTATTTTCAAGGTTTGAAATATTGAATTCCATGCTTTCCTAGATTTTAATGTTTGTGCTGAAAGGTCTGATGTAATTCTGATGGGTTTTCCTTTGTAGGTGAGTTGGTGTTTTTCTCTTTCAGCTTTTAATATTTCTTTGTTCTGTAATCTTGGCATTTTAATTATTATATGTTGTGGGGAAGTTCTTTTCTGATCATGTCTGTTTGGTATTCTAAATGTTTCTCATGGTTGGATATCCATTTCTTTTCCTAGATTTGGGGACCTTTTTGCTATAATTACACTAAATAAATTTTCTGTATTTTTGGTTTTTATCTCAGCTCTTTCTTCTACTCCATGGGTTCTTAGGTTTGTTCTCTTGGTAATGTCCCAAAGTTCTTGAAAATTGTGGTCATGTTCTTTTTTTTTTTTTTTTCCTTTATTGATATCTGATTATAGTATTTCCTCAACCTTATCTTCCATCCCTGATATTCTATATTTTGCTTCATCTAGTCTCCTGGTGATGTTTTCCACTGTGTTTTTTATTTTTATTTTTTATTGAGTTCTTCAATTCCAAGATTTCTGGGGTTTGTTTGTTTGTTTGTTTGTTTGTTTCAAAATCTCAATTTCCTTTCTGAATCTCTCATCCATTTTTCTGACTTTGTCTTCTACATTGGTGAGTTTCTGACCTAGGTCCTGTACTGATTTCCTTATTTCATTCATCTGCTTGTTTGGGTCCTCTTTGAAGTCACTGACCATTTTTTACAAGTAGGCTATTAAATTCTTTGTCTGGTATTTCAACTGTTTCAGTATTTTTGAATTCAGTGGTTAAAGAATCAGTCTTTTGGAGGAGATGCATTGCCTTGCTTTTCATGTTCCTTGTGTTTCTGATTTGTGATTTGTGCATCTGTTGGGGTGGATATCACTTTCTGTTTTATTTGGGGGTCTTCTTAGTAAGAAGCTTTCTCTTGAGATCACAATCTCCAGTGCCACTCCCAGAAAGGAAGGCAAACCACTATAACAGGTACTATATCCAACCAAACCACATATAAAATCACTTAAATTCAACTGGTGCACTACCAATGCCCATAGAACAAAGAATGGAAATAATAATATGGAGTAAGCTATGAAGCTACAACATATTTAGGGTGAAGGTATTAATAGTATTAGCCTAAAGTAATAAGAGAGGACAGAGAAAGGGGAGATAGAAGGATACCTCAAGGGTGAAGGAAAAAAAAGATCTAGAAAGGAAATGAATATTAGGAATAGGGAGGAAAAGGAACAAAAGATTTTTAAAATTATTGCATGATAAGGACAAAGATATATAAAAAGAATTAGGTAAACATAAGCAGAACAATAGGAAGAAGTAAGTCTAAGAGATTTTAAAGTATAACTAGAAAAAGAAAGGCAGAAAAAGATAATCAAAAAACTGAAAAAGAAAAAAGACAAAATAATACTAGAAAAAAAAGAGAAATAAGGAAATGAAAATTAACAATGAAAAGAGGGGAGAAAGGGGGTGGGAAAAAAAAAAACACTGACTTGCTCCCCTACAACCTCAGCATCTATGAGAGATGAGGCATGAAGATCTTGAGCCCCAGGCCAGAGGCAGCCTGCACAATTCAATGTGATCCTGTCTCCAAGAAAAAATAAGAAAAAGACTAGGGGTTCTGCACAATGGCACAGCACTTCCCCTATGCAAAACCCTGGGTTCAATCTGCAGCACAGCAGAAAGAAAAGAAGATAACAAAGAAGAGGAAGAAGAAGAAGAACAACAACAACAACTACTACTACTACTACTACTACTACTACTACTACTACTACTACTACTGGAAGTGCTTCTTTCTGTGGCCTTTAATATTGGAGTCTGTTAGGTGGTGGTGGTAGTCAGTTGAAGACACAGCCTTTTTTAGCTGACCGTGGCACAGAGCTGACAGTCTCCATAGTGCAGGTCAGGAGATGGAGTCATCTCCTTTCCCTGTGTAGTGGGATTTTCTTCTGAGCAGCTTTTCTGAGCCTCCCACTGTCTGAACCTCTCAGCGTGTCAGTGTCCCATCTCCTCCCTCACTGTAACTGACTGTAGCACACTGAGGCTGTGATAGGTCACCCCCAGGCTCTTGGCCAGTGAGAATTCTTTGTTTTCAGGCCCCCTGGGGTATCTCAGTCTCATACAATAGGTTCCCTCTCAAGATGGTGCCAGGTCATGGCACTCTAAGAAATGGAGCATGGGAAAAACAGTCACTTCTCCAATGTTGAACCCCTCAGTCAAGAACAGCCACCATCTCACCAAATCCCCAGAAGAGTTCAAGGACTACAAGTACTGTGGGCTTGTCCTGTGGGACTGCCAGTCTGATGGCAAGGACTGTCTTGCTTACCTCTTTGGATGAAGCCTCTGTTTCCCCTCCACCATGGGAAGCTGTGACTAGAGATGTATCCTGCTCACTCCCTCTCTCTGCTCAGCTCTGTTCTGCACCCTGAGATATCTCACCATCTCCTCTGTGGTTCCTGTGCTTTTTCAGACCTTCTTTCTTTAGGAAAGAGTCCACTCTTTCCTATTCTAATTCCTTTTTTTTACCACATTACATGGAGGCCACCTTTAATCTGCTATCTTAAACAAGAAGTCCCTCTTTTTTTTTTCTGAGTGAGGGTCTTGCTAATTTAATCTTGCTAATCTTGCCTCTGGCCTTGAACTCACAATCCTGCCTCAGCCTCCTGAGTGCTGGGATTACAGGTGTGCACCACTATGTTGTTGTTGTTCTTAGGTGCCGTCGAGTCGGTATCCGACTCATAGCGACCCTCATAGGGTTTTCAGTGGCTGACTGTTTCGAGATTGCCTTGGGAGTGGATTGCCAGGCCCTTCTCCCATTTTTGTGGTGCTTGGAATTGAACTCGGGACCTCAGAGACTGCAGCGCAGCGCTCTACCAACTGAGCTAAATCCCAGCCCGTGCACCACTATGCTGGGCTCTTAATTACCTTGTTAGTGCTTCACCTTCCTTTGGCCTCAGGCTCAGAACTGTCCCTTTGCTCTCTCACTTCCAGTCTCTCTGGGAGGCTGTATTACCAGATTTTAGGGTGAAGCCTCAATTCCCAGATTTAGCCTTGGCCACCCAGTACCCAATATGACAATTAAAGAGATGAGTAATAGAGCGCTGCTCCACAGTCTCTGAAGTCCCGAGTTGCAGTCCTAGCACTGCAAAAGTGGGAGAAGGACGTGGCAATCCACTCCCAAGACAATCCCAAAACCATCAGTCATTGAAAACCCTGTCAGGGTTGCTATGAGTTGGACATGACTAGATGGCACCTAACAACAATGATGGAAAGCAGAGAGAGGATATTCCATCAATGTGCATATTAGGAAGAGGACTAGGTGACCCCAAGTCCATCTTCAGGGAATTTTCATGATCTTCAGGTTGAAAGAGAGGAAAAGCTGGGGGCATGGCCAAGAGGTAGGCATAATTAAGCAGTCTTTTTCAGCACTGTTCTCGCAGGGTGCTTTCAGGACGCTTTCTGCCATTGCTAGAGGGTGCTATTGGTGGTCCCTTGTTAAAGAGATGCTTCTCAGTTTCAGCTCCCCAGATCCAAACTGGCTGTGGAGAAGGGCTGGGGACCTTCAGATGGCTCTTGGGGGTCTGCAGTGCTTTTCAGTAAAGGCAGTTTATAAATGCCTTTACTGCTGCACTTATCCTCACCACTTCAGCTGCCACCCACCTGCCCCAGCTCCCAGATACACATCACCAGCCCAGGTCATTTCCTGAGAGCCAGGCTTACAGACCCTCAGGTGGCTCATGGGCTTCCCACCCTTACCATGTCCAAACCGAGCTCTGATCCTCCCCACACATGCTTTTCCCCATCTTTCCCACCTACCAGCCCTGCAGCCCAGTTAGATGTTCAGGCGCCACACTTGGAAGTTATCCTGTAAGCCTCTCTCCTCGCCACCAAGTACTCTTACTCTGCCCCCAAAATGTGTCCCTAATCATTCACTTCTTTCCATGCACAGTGACTGCCACCACAAACCACACTATTCTTAGCTCTCACAGAGAGCAGAATCTTTGCCATAGATTCCAAACTGGGCTCCTTGCTGTCATTAATTTTTTTATATCTTTTTTTTTTTTTTGCAGTAAAATGAACATAGCATAAAATTCAGCATTATCGCCATTGTAAAGGGTACCATTTGGTGGCATTTACCACATTCACAATGTTGTCCAACCATCCCACTATCTAGCGCCAGAACATTTCATCAACCCAGAAGGGTACCCCATACCCATGAAGCAGCCATGCCCCATTCTCCTTCCTCCCGCCCCAGGCAGCCACTCATCTGCTTTCTATCTCTATAAATGCAGCTATTCTGGACATTTCATATAAACGGCATCTTGTGACATGTGGCCTGTTGCGTCTGGCTTTTTTCGCTGAGTCTAATATTTTGGGGGCTCCTGTGTCTCAGCATTCCTTTTTTACTCCTTGCTTCCACTCTTGCCCACTATTTATTTTCACAAAGATGCCAAAGTAATCCTGCAAAAATATGTTACTGTCTGTTTAAACTTTTTGTCAGCTGCCCATTGTACTTAGGATAGTACGCAAAATTCTTTTCTTTTCTTTTCTTTGTTTTCAGTGCTAGGGGCTGATCCCAGAGCTTTGCACATGCTAGTCAAGAGGTCCACAATGGAGCTGCAATGCCAGCCCCTTTTTATTTTTTATTTTTGAGACAGGGTCTCTCCAAGTTGTGCAGGTTGTGCCTGGCCTCAAACTCGTGATCCTCCTCCCTCAACCTCCCCCCACAGTCCCAGGGATTACAGTCATGTCCTATGGCACCCCACCACAAATTCTTAATCTGACCTTTGAAAGCCTGCATCACCTGACCTCTGCCCTCCCCTCTACCATCACCCCCCCTCTCTTGTCCCAGCTGCACTGATCTTTTGCAGCTGTGCCAAAGCCGTCCCCAGCCACAGAGCCTGTGCACGTTTCTAATACACTTCCCCTCCTCTCTGCCTTTCTCACAGAAACCCTTCCTCATCCCTCCATCAAAAATGTTTTGCCCCCATATTTCTCAGAGCACCATGTTATTTTTCCTGACAGCCCACACCATTTGTAATTCAGCATCTAGCCTAATCTCTTTATTCAATGTTCACCTTTCCCACTTGACTGCAAGTGCAGTGAAGTCAGGAACCAAGTCCCCTCTTCACCAATGTTACCTCAGAGACTAGCCTTGGGCCTCTCATGTAATAGATGCTCAAGAAATATTGATGAGTGAGTGAATGAATGAACTTTCCAGAGCAGAAAGATGAGGAAAGAGTAACTTGGCCACCTGCTATTACAGAGTCTAATCCCGAGTTGCTGAGATAGCTGTAAGCTCTCATTTATGCTCATCATCACCACTGTCATCAATGGCGGCTTCCTGCTGCCCTAATGGTGGCTGCATTGCTGCAGCCTCAGGAAAAAAAACACTTTCTGCGTAATTCCAGTTCCCCTCCTACAATTTTCACTGCAGGCAGCTGGAAGCTAAAGGCTAGCAGCCAGCCCCATAGAGAATGATTGCAGGGCCACAGAGAGACACCATGGCTCAATTTCCCAGTTTCTATCCCTCCGTTATGGGAGACATACGTGGCAATCCACTCCCAAGGCAATCCTGAAACAATCAGCCGTTGAAAACCCTGAGAGAGTCGCTATGAGTTGGATGTGACTGGATGGCACCTAACAATAACAACAAAAACATCCCTCTGTTGGCCGAGTTGCCCTGTGAGCAGTGATTCTCAAAGGTCCCTCAAATGCACAATGCCCTCTAGGGAGCCAAAAAGCCATTTTGCTCAGAGCTGCTGCTCACAATCCCCAAAGACATGGAGACTTCAAGAGAATGGCCGTGCTTTAACCCAGACACAGAATGAGGACATCACAAGTAATCACTCATTCTCACCAGCAACAGAAGCTTAACATTCCCATTCTCCCTACAGGAGGCCAGCCCAGCAGACCACCAGGGAACCTGGACCACACCTCAAGAACATCTCTCTGAGAAGATTTGGGCATTTCCTGCGACCTCCCCAGTTCTATTATTGTGGTCCCAGATGAGAGCAAACCCAGTTAAGTTAGCAGCATTTTTAACCATAAGCAGAGCCAGTGCCACTGTGAGCGGCCCTGTCTTGCCACCCCACCAGGCTTGCCTCTGGTGCCTCTGTCAGCTGGCATCTTCTCCCCATCTTCTCCCCCTTTTGATGTGGTTCCCCATTCACACATGTCTTGGTCTGAGTACATCTGGAGCAAACCAACTAAGTCCATTCATTCTAGTGCTCTAGGCCTTAAGAACAATCAAAGGCCACAAGTGGGTTTTAAAAACAATGAGAGGCCACAAATGGGGCTTTTAACATTCATCACCCCTGCTCACCCCTGAAAATGAGCCCCAGTCCCAAAGAACATTGAGTAACACACAGCTAGCCTGTAAATAAACACTAGCTGAGCACTGGGCAGCAATGACATGATGGTGATAGAGCTCCCTGCCTTGCTGGGAATAAACATGTCAATGACTACAGGGCTCAGAGATTGCAACAAGGAGGGAAGTAAAGGGTCCTTTGGGAGCTCCTAAGAGGGACCAATCATCAAGTCTTGGAGAAGGGAGTTAGAGGAGTCTGCTGGGTGGAGGTACCATCTAAAGGAAAGATGTGAAGAATAAATCCGAAATAACCCATGAAGTAGATAAGGTGGATGTATGAGTCAGCTGTTGTTACTATAGCAGAAAAACCAACTGAAACCAATTGATAAAGGAAAGAGACTTATTGGGGGCTCACAGTTAGTAGATCACTCCATGTGGTGGGGCAGGTGTGGCAGTGGCAGGAGGCAGGAGGCAGGGCCCATGGCAGATGACCTTACATCTTCATGCGCAGGAAGCAAAATGAGAGCAGAGCCATGGAACCGGGATAAAAATCTCCAAAGGCCGACCCTCAGGGACTCCCTTCTGCCTCCCAAAGTTCCACAATCTCCCAGGATACCACCACCAGCTAGGGACTGAATGTAAAGCACATAACTTTTGAAGGGACATGACGGTGGATTAAAAACTGTCCAAGATAGAGTACACACAATGTTCAGGGGATCTTACCAGAGGTAAGAGACCTGGAGGAGCTAAAATGATGCTTAGGGTAGGTGATGGGGGGACAAGTAGGAGAGATGATGCAGGAGAGAGAAGGGACAGAACATGAGGAGCCTCTTAAGTTACTTCAGATTTTGACATTTATTCTAAGGGCTTTGAGGAGCCAAAGTAAGATTTGAAACTGAGGAGGGGAAGTTTTTGCATTTTCCAAAGTTCTTTCTGCCTCTGAATGAACAATGTACTAGATAGGAGTGAAGATGGGTAGACATCAGCTAGAGGCTACTCAAAAAAGCCAAAGAGGGTAGAGAAAAGAAGACAGAGGTGCCTAGAAACAAGAGGATTTGGTGGTAGGATGGCTGGGGGATTGGGGCAGAGAAGGGATGCTGATGACAGTCTGGCTCAAGAAGATACACAAATGGTCATGTGATTCACAGATACAGAGACCTCAGAGAGGGCCAGGTATGGAAGGAAGACCACCCAGTTTCACATGTGATGTTTTATAAGTGTCAGGAGAAGATTCACATGTAGTCATCGTATCATAGTTGAACATATGCAGGAGAAAAATCTGGACCCTGTCATCACATTTAGGAATCAAGAACATGTATGTGCTTTTTGAAACCATGGTAACTAATAAGCTACCTGGTGCCATCACTCCCTTGTTAACAAAACCACATTGGGAAACCACTTCCTGGTGGTTACAGATAAGCAGAACCTGAAAGCTGCGAAGAATTAACCAGTAGAAGGGTGGGGAGGGAAAGGATTCAAAGCAAAGAGTGTGGTGCATGCAAAAGAACTGAGAGAATTTGAGGAGCTAAATTAAGTTTGGTACAGTGAGAAGATAATGTAAGAACGCCAACGTTTAAAGAGTAGGCAGAGGAGAAGTCTGAAAAGAAGACCAAAGATTAACCAGAGAAACAGGAGAAAAAAACATAGAAGCTGAAAGAAGCAAACGATTCAAGAGAAAAGTCAACAGGGTCGCCTGGTGCTAGGAAGCAGTATCCCCGGTGCCTAGAATGCTGAGAACTAAACAGTTCCTGAATTAAAGGATGTGGCTTGCATTTTTTTGAATGCCCACTGAATTTAGCAACAGAGCTCATTAGTGGCTTAGAAAAAAATACTTTCTAGAAAAAGAACTTCCTAGAAAAAGAACTTGGTCGAGGGCCAGGTATGGAGGGATGGGGAATGAATATAGGGTAAGAAAATGAATGGTGACCAGCCTCCAAGAGCTTGGGCTAAAATCCCAAGATATCACCAAGGCCTACAGGGGCCCCTGCCTCACCTTCTATCTTCACAAGATGACCTGGCTCCACCACCCCTTTGGTCAGCTACATGATCCTTCCTTCAGATCACCTTCCAAATCAGGGACTTCACCTAATGTACCCTCTACAGAGAGTTCACTCTTCCCTCCACGCCATCGCACAACCCAGCCCAGCCTGCTCCTTCTCATCCTCTTCATCCTCTCCCTCACTGTCCTGAGGTCAAGTACCATTTTTACACTCTCTGCTGCATGCATACAGCACTTCTGCTCTGTATCTAACACAAATGCAGTGAGTTATTTGTGTGGATATGTGCTTAAGGTTGATTTTCCTCAACTAGACCATAACTTCCCCAATTATAAGCTCCATGTGGGCAGGGATTGGACTCCTGGAGCTAAACAGTAACTGACACATAGTAAGTCCTCACCAACTAGCAAACAGATAAACAAATAAAGGAGTAGTAAAGGGGTAAGACAGCAGTTGGAAGGAGCTGAAAGATCAAGGCAAGGATTTAAAAATAATAGAGACTAATGCACATTGAAGGGTATGTAAAGGGGAGAGTAGAGAAGGGGGAAGAGAGAAAACCAAGAAGACGAAATGCTCGAGGCTTCAGAGGATGAACGGGTGGAGGGGTGGTCCTCAGGCAAGAGAGCTACCTTTTTAAGTCAGAAAGGAGGGGAAAATGGCCATGGATACAGGTTTCGTGGCAGGAAACACATGGCAGGAGACACCTGTCTATGGGCACATTTTTTCCTGACAAATATAATTCTAAGCCTTGATGTCTCTTAATTATTATTTTATTATTATTATTATTATTATTATTATTATTATTATTTGGCAGTACTTGGTTGTTGAACTCAGGGCCTCACACATATTTTGCAAGTACTCTACTATAGGGCTGCACCCCCAGCCTATTTTTTATTTTAATTTTTTCTTTTCAGTCAGGGTCGTGCTAAATTACGAAGGCTGCCTCTGGCCTTGAACTCAGGATCCTCCTGCCTCCACTTCTGGGTTTGTTGAGATTGCAGGGGTGCACCACCACACCTGGCTTCTCCTAATTTTAAACAGCTTATTTGAATAGTCCCGTCAAACTTTCCTTTGAAAGAGACAAAGAAGATGAAAGGAGTGGATGGATTTGAGGTATGTTCTAAAAGTACATGATGGTGGGTTAGATGTGGGCATGAGAGAGAGGAAAGTGTTTCATTTATCATTTTTATTTAGTTTTTGTCAGGATTATATAAGCAAATAATATAAAGGGTCACATAGTTTTAGAACGCTCACTGTTGCCAACAAATGGCAGTCTCTGCCCAGACTTCTCATCCCCAGAGGCAACCAGTTTTATTCTTTCCATTAGTTATTTTGGTTTTTATGTTCATATCAATAGATTACATATGTGTATTTCTAATTCCCACTTGGTCTGTTTTGGGCATTACTCATGCACTTCCCACTAGGGAAGGTGAGAATTTAAGTCTTTTCTGCCAAACGCCTCCACCCCCTACCACACTCAGGCACTCATCCTGTCCACCCCCATCTCTAAGACTATATCACATATCTGAATAGATTAAAATTCTATGCTAGTATCTATGACTACGTAAGTGCTATTTGCAGATGATCCATGGACTATCCCATGACAAGGTTTGCTTGCCTGCACTCATCTTTTGTTTTGTCAGGAGTTTTTCTTATTTTGCTTTCTTGTTATCAATGTTGCCACTAAGCCACCCCAGGCTTCCCCCCACCCACTATGTTTTGCTCCAACAGGGATACTCTCAGTTTTACCTGACTAAGTGAATATTTCCTCTGTCCTGACCTACTCCAGGTTGGCTTCAGGTCCTCGATTCTGGGTGCATGCCTATCACCATGATTCTACAGTTCTCTTCTCCTCTCTCATTTTTGGGTCTTCTATTCCCTGTCTGGGCTGGGATTTAGCTCAGTTGGTAGAGCGCCGCTCTGCAGTCTCTGAGGTCCCGAGTTCAATTCCTAGCACCATAAAAATGGGAGAAGGATGTGGCAACCCACTCCCAAAGGCAATCCCTAAACAATCTGCCATTGAAAACCCTATGAGTGTCACCATGAGTCAGACACGACTCAACAGCACCTAACAACAATAACAACATTCCCTGTCTCCCATACTGTCCTCTTTCTTAGTTTACATCCTAATTCAGTGGTCCATATACTCCAATAGCTTCCTAAGGAAGGATGCATGAGAAATAAATTGATTTAGACCCTGCATGACCTAAAATGTCAGAAAACATGAACACATGATCATTTCAATAGATGCAAACAAGGACCTACAAAATTCAACACAAATTCATAACTTAAAAAGAAATTTTCATCAAAGGATTATCCACAACACCCAAAAGATAACAACCTAAGTCTCTGTCAGCAGATGAATGGATAAAAAAATGTTACATACACATATGATGAAATATTATTTAGCAACAAAAAGAAATTAAATTAAATTAATTAATTAAATTATATTTTGGTATATGCTACAATATGGATAAACCTTGAAAACATTATGCTCAGTGAAAGAAGCCAATCACAAAAAAGCATGTTATAGGATATCACTTATATGAACTATCTGAAGTGGGCAACTTAATAAAGACAGAAAGTAGATTAGAAATTACCAGGGCCTAGAGAGAAAGGGAAATGAGGAATTATGTTGGTTAATGGTTACAGAGGTTTTTTTAAGAGTAGTGAGAATTTTTGAAATACAGTAGTGGTGGTTGAACATCATAAAGGTAATTTAATGCCACTGAATTATATACTTCAGAGTGGTTAAAAAGGCAAATCACATTATGTATTTTTTACCACAATAAAAATTTTTCAAGAGTAAAGACTCAGGTGGAGCCAGGTGGTATACACCTATAATCCCAGCACTTGAGAGGTGGAGGCAGGAAGATTACAAGTTCAAGGTCAGCCTGGGCTACATAAGAAAACCTTGTCTCAAACAAACAAAGTAAAAATTCTCAGCAAATTAGGAATAGAGGAAACATCTTTGGTCTGATAAAGAGTACCTAGAAAACAATAACTTTAGAACATCATCCTAAATGGGTAAACATTATCATAATTCCCATTTGAATAAAAAATGAAACAAAGACAGTCCAGTCTTATTTCTATTCAGCATGGTATTGATGGCCCTAGCCAGCACAAAAAGAGAAGGGAGTAGAGAAAGAATTCAAAGAAAAAAATAGAAGTGTCATTATCTTCAGATGATATAACTTTGCCAGAAAAGCAAAAGGGAACTATGCACAAATTATTAGACTGAATAAAAAAGTTTAGCAAAAGTCAATTGCATTTCTGTACCTTTGGAATAAATAATCAGAAAATGAAATTAAACATGAACATTCACACTAGTTTCAAAAAATATCAAGAACCCCAAAAGAACAATAAATACACTCAGGCCCTCTACAGAGAGAATTATAACACTTTATTAATTGGCAGTAAAGTGACTCAAATTAATTGAAGGGAGTGTCACATTGTAAATAAGAAGACAATAGCATGGTGTTATTCATCTCATTTCAAGAAAGTTTCAATCAAAACACTAACATATTTTCATGAAACTTGATAAGCTGATTTTAAAATTCATAGAAAATAGTAAAAGGGAAAAAATCCTAGGCCTTCTATCAAAAAGATGAGCATCGAGAGAAGACTTGCTCTGCCAGATAACATGCTTTTTTGAGAAACTACAGTAATTAAGACAAGATGCTATTGGCACTAGGACAAATAGACCATGGACCAGAATAAAGAGCTCAAAAACAGACCCACACACATATATGGAACTTCGGTATATGACAGAGGTGACCTGCCAGATCAGTGGGAAAATAAATGCAGCTGGATAAAAAAAGGTTATCCATACAGAAAAATATGAAATTGGATCCCTACATCACACCACATACCAAAATTAATTCCAGATGGATTGAGGGCTTAACTATAAAAAATAAAATTTTTTAATTCTTAGCAAAAATCATAGGCAAATATCTTTTAGACTTTGAAATAGAGTAAGATTTCTTAAACAATATCCAAAAAGCTCTATTTAAAAAATTGACATACTTGACCATACTAAAATTTAGAACTTCTACTTTCCAAAAGAAAGTGAAAAAGCAAGGTACCAATGGGGAGAAGATAAAGTGTAAAACTATTCTTCAACAGAAGGCATAATTGGGATTGTCCCCACAAACTAAGATGCAAGGTCACCTCTTTTTGACCAGAAATTCTACTCCTGTTGTAAAGTCGTAAGAAACATTTGCCCAGAAACACCTAGAGGCATCTATAAGAATGTTCATAGGAGGGTTAGGGGTATATTTCACTGGTAGAACACTTGCCTATCAGGCATGAGGGCCTGGGTTCCACCTCCAGCACCACAATAATAATAATAGTATTAATAATAATGCTAATAAGAGCATTGTTAACAACAACAAAGTCTATAAATAACCCAGATACCCATCAACAAGACAGGGCCTGAATAAACTATGGCATATGCATCCACTGGAACATGATAGAGCAATCAATAGGAAAGAACTATAGCTATATATAGCAGTAAGAATAAGTCCTGAAGATAAAAAGTCAAGTTTAAAAAAGTAAACCTGGAATAGGTACATATGACATAATATGGCTTTATGATATAAAATAACTTCCTTTAAAAACTTTCATTGCAAGCTGGACGCATTGGCACACGCCTGTAATCCCAAAGATTTAGGAGGTGGAAGCAGGAGGATTGCAAGTTCGAGACCAGAGGCAGTCTGTGTAACTTAGTGAGACCCTGTCTCAAAAAGGAAAAAAAAAAATGGGCTGGGGGTGCAGCACAGTGATCCAGCACTTGCAGAGCATGCAAAGCACAAGGCCCTGGGTTCAAACCCCAGTACCAAAAACTTTTGTTGCAAGAATTGGATGAGTGTAGGTGGGTTTATGTTATAGATTTGTGCCATGTCAACTTAACAAAGCTGAGACTCCATTTCTCAGAATTCCCTTCCCTGCATAGTTCTGGGTTAGCAAGGGTCACAAAAGACATTTTGCAAAATATTTGCAAGGTAGCCCTTCCCTATGTTCAGAAGATTGGTACCAGGGTACTAATGACTACTGCAGCTCATAGACATTGCTACCAACCCGCTGGCTATTCCTGTTGACACAGAGCAGCAAGAAGATCCAAAGCAACTCTATCTTCTTCAGCTCCTCTGAATCCTATCCCAGTGAATACAGCTTCTGGGGCAGCAGCCAGGCCCACGCCTCCTCAGCTCCTGCAGGGTCTCCTCCATTGGCTTCTCCAACTCCTAGGCTGGGCTCAGTATCCAACACAGAAACAATAACCATGCAACAATGATTTAACTGACTATGGCAACTACACAGAGCCTACTCTCTTTAATAAGTTCCATATTCTCTATCATTCCTATGGTTCTGTTTCTATGATCAAACCCTGACTGATACGAGAAAAAACAGTCCACAAAGGAAAGTAAGAGAATGGTGTATATACAGTTCAGGATGCTGGTTACTGACCAGCATCAGTAGGAGAAGGCAGGTTCTTTGGGGAAGGCCTACTTAGTAGGTGTGTAACTTCCTATCATAATTCCAGTTTTTTCATTAAGTGATAAGATGCTCATTACATAAAAAATAAATATGGTCAGATTGATGACTATTTATGGGCCAATAAAAGATCATGAATACTCTAACTATGTGAACTTAAGTTTTGAGGTGAGGGAGAGAAAAATGGTGGGGGAGAGAGGAAGGGAAACAGTAACTTCTTTTGGAAAAATTTGTGTTAGAAGTCACCACCACTTTCACTTACCTCTCATTGATTCAAACTTAGCCCCCTGATGACATTTAACTGGGAAGGAGCCTGGGAAATGTCTTCAGCTGGGTAGGCCGTGTGTCTGGATGAATTTCAGGATAGGGAATAAAGGAGCAAAGGCTCCTGGGAGAAAATGAGCAGGCTTTGCCCCAGGTGAGGATTATGGGAACAATAGCTTTATGAGGTGTTTTGAAGAAAGAAAAAGTAATCTCTAGAATGAACACAGATGACCAAAAGCACCCCATATGCCAGGCATGATGGCACATGCCTGTAATCCCAGCACTTGGGAGACTGAGGCAGAAGGATCACAAGTTCAAGGCCAGCCTGGGCTACATAGCAAGACCTTGTCTCAAGAAACAAAACAAAACAATAAAAGGCACCCCATGAACCCAGCATATGAAAGCAAGAGTGGTAGGCAGGCTGGTGGTGTGGGCATGTGTTCTGAGGTCTCCCTAAAGTCACTGAAATTTCCCTTGGGAGAATCATTTCCTCCCCCATTGCACACAGTCTCATGGGACTATTTTCTCCTAGCCCAGGTGCTAGCAGGAGCTAGGATTTAGCTCAGTTGGTAGAGCGCTGCTCTGCAGTCTCTGAGGTGCCAAGTTTGATTCCCAGTACCACAAAAATGGGAGAAGGACATGGTAATCCACTCCCAAGAAAACAATCAGCCATTGAAAACCCTATGAGGATCACTATGAGTCGCACACAACTCCATGGCACCTAACAACAACAAGGTGCTAGCAAGAGACTTCTCCTAATTTATTTTCCAAAAAAAATAATCCCTAAAACATATGGATATATTTCATTTGAGAGGTGACCCCAGGAACCAATGTGCCAAAAAAGGAAGCGAGAAAGGCAAGTGCAGGGTAATGAGCACATTACTGCTGTGGGCACCTGAGGCTCCATCTCACCTGGGAGCCTCTGAAGGAATGCGTGGGAACATGTGTCAGGTAGATAATTCTGCTGAGGAAAAGAGGCTGGGGTATTTCTTCACCCACTCCTGTCCTCATCAAGGGTTGCTGGTGGGGAGGTGAGTCCTCAGCACTTCTCACTTGTCCTGCCATGGGTCAATTGTGCCCCATGGAGAGAGTGTGCCCTGGCAGGGAGGCACAGGAAGCCCTCAGCAGGTACAGGAAAGGTCTGCAGTGACTACCAACAGGGCATGTTCCGTGCACAGAGAGCAGCTATTCCCCAGCAAAGCTAAGCAGTGGATGCTTGCTCCCAGGACACTGAAGAGACAGCAGAGGTATGTTGTTGTTAGGTGCCGTCAAGTCGGGTCTGATTTATAGCAACCCTCATAGGGTTTTCAATGGCTGATTGTTTGGGGATTGTTTCAGGACTGGGCTGCCACATTCTTCTCCCATTTTTGCAGTGCTGGGAGTCTAACCCAGGTCCTCAGAAAGGGCAGAGCAGCCCTCTGCCAACCGAGCGAAGCCCCAGCCCAGCAGAGGTGTACAGAGACTAAAAATGTTGACATTGATTTCTGCCCTGACCAAAATGTTCCTGATAGCAGACCTTCCTAGAGAGGCCTTGTTTCTAGTCCATTTCCAATTCGAGTTCTCAGCCATTTCTGGAAACTTCCAATATCCTTCCAATATTTGCAATAAACTTCCAGGAACATTTTCCAGAGCTGGTTTCTGTTGTTTGCAACTAGACAACATAACACAACTGGTACACTGGGCACTCCACACACCCGGTACCTGGTACACCTGGAGATCGCTGCCACTCACCTGGGTCTTCAACACTGTGAGTCATCTTCCTGCATTTCATTTTCCTCATCCACAAAAGGAAGATTGAAAGAGATTATTTCCAAATCTCTGCTTTACGGCAAAATTCTGTAATTCAATCTAAGCCAAGTTGATGGTTGAACAAGGGAAATCACATAAATTTTTTCTCTATAACCTAACTTCCAAACTCCTCTCTGCCAATTTTGCAGTCTCCTATGAATAGTAATAGGACCATTGTGAGTTGACTGTGCACAAAACCCAAAAAGACAGCAACAAAGAGAAGCTCCTGGATTTTACCCCCACCCTACCTGGAAGCTCACCAAAAAAAAAAAAAAAAAAAAAAAAGGATTCTGGGCAAAAAGTGCTTGGCTTTTATCCAAAGGAATTTTTGACAGGTAAAGCCAGGCTGCCCACAGAATCCCTGTCCTGCTGAGCTCCCAGTGCATACATAATTTGATTTCTCTTCCTCACTCCCATTCTTACTTCTGCAAGAAGGTGTGAAGAGAGTGGACATACAGTCCATTGTCAAAAGGCAATTGCCCAAGTCAGAAAAAGGATGGAGCTGCAGTCAGTTATCACATCCCGGCTAATGATATTGTTGAACAAATGCAGCAGTGTTGCAGAAGAGGAACAAATTCAGGGTTCTGATTCTCCATGAAGTTATGATAATTTCCCAAGACATCCAGGGTGGAGCAGAGACACAGCTGATAAAGTGCATGGCATGGATTGAACGGCGTGAAGAAAGCAACTGACTGCAGCTGTTTGTGTGATTTGGCAGCCCATGACTATTCAGACAAATCTAAACAAATCACCATCCCTGGCTTCCTGATGCCTCCAGGAAAGTCCAGTAATGACTGCTCTGTGCTGGTCTCCCAGGAAGGGGTGAGGAAAAATACGCAGATTCTGCAAGTTTGGGGCTTTCCTAGGGCATCTGCTCAACACAGCAGCTGCCGCTCTTCCACAGATTTGGCTGCTTTCTGCAAAATTCAAGTTTTCATTAACTAATCATCCATTTACAATCGTTCCCCCTGTGCCCACAGCCGGTATGGTGTGGTCCAGCCTTATAGAGACCCATCACCCAACAGGGATCCCCAGACAGGAGAAGCTGGGATTTGCCCTTTGCCCACCTAGCCAGGCCTTTCTAGCTCCATTCTCTAGGCTTAAGAGAGAAGCATTAATAGTGAGGACCATGCTTGTGGCCATCACCTGAAGGCACATCTCCAACCCTCCCATTTCTCTTGTAGCTCTGCTGTGGCAGCCATGGTGATCTAGTTAAACAGATTTTGCTGGAGATAAGGGATGATCTGCCCTTCCCAGTCTAGAACAGGATATGGAGTAGAGGAAAAATCCTGCCACTAAAGTCCCCTCCCCTGCAAAGAAAACAAAATGGAGGGTTTAAAAAACTGGCTCCTTTGCTCCCACAGCACTTCAGGAAGCAGTTCTGAAGAAGGCAGCTGTGGGAAAGCCTGGTGGGCCACTGGCAGAGACAGCTGGGTCCCTGCAGAGGGAGTGGAGGCTCTGTTGGGATGCCACAACTTAAGAACACTGGGGAAAGGGAGAGGGAGGGCAAACCCTGTCCTGTCAAGCCAGCACAGAGGTGAGGTCCTGGATTAGTTACAATTAATTAGAATAGACTGCCTCAGAGAACCAACTGAAGAGGAAAGATTTATTTGGGCTCATGGATTTCAGAGGATTCAGTCCATCATGGTATACCAGGTAGGGAAGGCATAGTAGAACAACTCAGTTCACATCATGGTGGGCCAGGAAGCAGAGAGAGACACAGACAGGAAGCAGCAAGGGGTAATAAATTCCCAAGGTCCTGCCCCCAGTGACCTACTTCCTCCAGCTAGGTCCCACCTCCCAAACTTTCTGTTTCCATAACCATCTGGGGACCAAGAGTTCAAACACATGAACCTACGTTGGGGGGGCGCATTTCATATTCAAAACATAACAGGTGCTGCCTCTACCCAGCATGCTTGGGGAAAGGCAGTGAGAAGGGTCCGGCTGCAGCCAAAACAGCCCGGGTGACCTGGACAGCCAAAGAGGAGGGTTCCTCCCTCAGAGGAGAAATGGGAAGTGCTATAGTTTAAGTGAGTCCCCCAGAATTTCATGTTCTAGAAGCTTGGTCCTCGGTGTGGCAATGTTGGAGGTAATGGAACCTTTAAGAGGTGAGGCCTACTAGGGGTCGTTAGATTATTGGAGGGCATCAACCTTGGGAGAGTTTTTTCTTTTTAGTTAATACAGTAATTATACCTATTTATAGGGTATGGCATGACATTCAATGTGTATATACATGTGCACTGATCAAAGGATAATTAGCAATTCCATTTCCTCATAATTTCTCTATATTTGGAGCCTTTGAGTTCCTCCATTCTAGCTCTTCATAAAATGCATAATAGATAATTGTGGACTATAGCCACCCTTTTGTGCTATAGAACACTACAATGTATTCTTCCTGTCCAACTGTGTTTTGGTACCCAATATCCAAACTCCTGTTCTCTTCCTCCCACCCTCCCTGCTGTCTTCTACTTTGACATCAACTTACTTAACTTTCACATAGGAAAGAGGACATGCAGTATGTGTCCTTCTGTGCCTGGCTTATTTCAGTTAACATAGTATCCCTCAATTGCATCCCTTTTGCCATAAGTAACAGGATTTCTTCATTTTCTGCCTATTTTGTGGAACACATGCACACACATCCACATTTTCTTTATCTGTTCATCCACCAATTGACATCTTCAGTTGATTCCATATTTGGCTATTCTGAACAGTGCTGCAATAAATATGGGAATGCAGGTATTTCTTTGCCATACTGATTTCATTTTCTTTGGACGTTACCCAGAAGTGGCTATGGGATCTTATGGTAGATTTATTCTTAGTTTTTTGAGAAACCTTCATACTATTCTCCATAATGGCTGCACTAATTTACATTCCCACTATCAGAATACAAGTGTTCTCTTTTCCCTACATCCTTGAAGGCATTTGTCATTTTCTGTTTTTTTGATAATAGCCATTCTGACTGGGGTGAAATGATATCTCTGTGGCTGTGATTCGCATTTCAGAAGAGAATAATGTTATTCTTGTGGGACCCCAGGTAGTTCTCATGAGAATAGGTTGTTATAATGCAATGCCACCTTGTGCTTGGCCCCTGCTCATTCCCTTTCCATCTCTCCATCATGTTGTGACACAGGCGGGGGGAGGGGGGCCTTGCTAGAAGCCAATTGATGTGGCCACCGTTCTTGGACTTTAAACCTCAAAACCAAGAACTAAATACATCTCTTTTTCTTTATAAAGTACTTATAAAGTCCACCATCAGGTGGACTATTATAGCAGCAGAAAATGAACTAATACAGGGAGGTGGAGAGAACAGAAGGAATGTGGGAAAAAGAGAATCAAGCTTCTGTATATGGTGATTACAAGTCAACATAATCACAGAAGAGACCCTGAGTACCGAGTTTGTTGCCATACACACAGCAGGCATTCAGTAAAAATGTGACTTCCTACCAAAATGAAATAAGTATGAATTGAATTGAAATAGGCCATGGGTCAGGGTATAATTTGAGAAGCAATGGAAAAGTGGTCCCTTATCCCACACCTCTCTCCTACTGGAAGTGCCATACTGCTGGAAATTTCCAGATTCCTTTTCTGGGTTAATAGGGTAATGAAAGGCAAATGGTGTCTAGGAAAGATAACTGATGAAGCTACTATAGTCTATCATTCATCCAGGGTTGCAAATGGAATTCAACTCAGCAGCCAGCACTGTCAGACTCATGGAGCTGTGGGAGACCTGTCCAGAGACACTCTGAGGCCACATGTGCAAGCAGTCCCCTGGAAACCACTCCTGTCTTGTGTGGATATGAAAAGGGGCTCAATACCAAGGACACCAGGTATTTGCTATCTCCACCTCTTACCCCTAAGTCTTTGTACATAGGTAGAGTGTTGCTCTGCGCTCTCTGAGGCTCTGGGTTCAATCCTCAGCACAGCAAAAATGAGAGAAAGACCTGGCATTCCACTCCCAAAACAATCCTGAAACAATCAGCCATTGAAAACCCTATGAAGGTGGGTAGGAGTCATATAAGACTCGACCTCACCTAACAACAACCACCACCACCACCTAGCCCCAACAAAGAACAGGCCACTAAGGGAATGTGAGCTGGGTGGACATTTTGGAGGAGTCAAAAGCATCAGTGATTTCCCTGAAAATCAGGTGCTATTAGAATGAGCAGATGAGCAGTATATCCAGCTGATGAGCAGTGTAAGGACACTAGGAACCCCTGGGAGTTTGGTGGCAGGGGCTGGAGAAAGGACATGGGAATTCTAACTTTGCCTCCTTCAATTTTGCCTTGAGTGAGTGCTTACTGGGGCTGGGATTTAGCTCAGTGGGTAGAGCGCTGCACTGCAGTCTCTGAGGTCCTGAGTTCAATTCCCAGCACCGCAAAAATGGGAGAAGGACCTGGCAATCCACTCCCAAGGCAATCCCGAAACAGCCATTGAAAACCCTATGAGGGTCGCTATGAGTCGGATACCGACTCGACGGCACCTAACAACAACAACAGCAGCGTGCTTACTGTAGATGCCACAGTCTAGAGGGCACCTATAGCCCTTAGAGGTCACCCATAGCTCTTAGCACCCATAACCATTAGAGGGCACCCATAGCTCTTAGATAGTACCCATAATTCTTAGAGAACACCCATAGCTCTTGCTCCCCATCACATGAATGCACCTGATTGTTATTAAACTTTTCATTAAGTTCTTCTAGCAGAGGAGAGTGAATGGATCACTTCATAGACACCCAGGGATAGTGCCAACAGCCTGCCAAGAACAAAATATGTCTTCAAAGCCCCTATTTTAACTTAAATATTCTATCATATGACTATTTGCTTTGATGGAGAAATGTTTAAATTACTCATCAGTTCTATTTGCGTAATACTATCTGCTGCAACAGATCAAACTCAAAATCTTAATGGTTTAATACTTTAGAAATTTATTTTACATTAGGTTAAGTTCCACGTGGGGGTAGCTGGTCGGTCGGTGGACAGCCTGCCCTTTGGTCTTGTGACTCCACCCTCACTCAGGAACGCTAAGTCCTTTCTATTCAACCAGCATTAGGGAAAGAGATCATTTCTTAATTGCTTGGCCCCAGAACTGATGCCACTCTCCCCACACTCCACTGATCTTTGTGGGTAGGCTGGTAAGTATAGCTCCTGACCACCTGGCAAATATAGTCCCTGACCACCCACATGGTTCCCCTTAGACATATGGGTGACTGTAAGTCTT
Source organism: Pedetes capensis (assembly GCA_007922755.1). Taxonomy (NCBI): domain Eukaryota; kingdom Metazoa; phylum Chordata; class Mammalia; order Rodentia; family Pedetidae; genus Pedetes; species Pedetes capensis. Next base: position 192,749 of record VMDO01001508.1, read on the forward strand.
TATCTCGTCTGTTGTCCTAACTTCTCCATCTCCCTAAATCTCTGGGATAAGGTAATCTTCCAGACTGATGTGCTGAGTTTTATCCCACATCTTTTCTCATTCCAAGGACATTGCCATTTATTCCCAGAACATCATCTAACCCTATTTAAGAAAGACGTAGGTAGTCCATTTTCAATAAGGCACAATTTCCATTTGTGGCCTCAATGAAAACCAATTTTAATGTACTACTCCATTTTACTTCCTCCTCCTCTGTCTAGCCTCCCTTCTCTCCCTCTCAATCCAGTTAGGTACCATCAGGATTTTGAAAGTGGGCCCAAAGCCATGTTGAATATTGTCAGGAAGTGGCTGGCTGGCTGTCCACCAAGAGGCCTTCCAAAATGGCATTATCTTAATGAATTTTTCATGGTCCGTGGTCTGGCCAGAAAACTTACAAGTCCAAAAATTCAATCTTGTTAGTGTTCCAGGATTTGTCTGACTTAGGAGGGCTGTTGTGTGTAAAATAAACTCATGCAACACCAAAACTCACTAGAACGTCAACAGCTCTTTTGACAAGGGGAACTGCAACCCTTGGGGAGATAAATGTTCTAATTATTCTACTCAGCAATTCTTTCTCCCTGAAGAAAATCTACTGAGGAGGTCAAATTTTAATCTAAAAGCTCCTTGGTGAGTCTGAAATCAGAGCATGGGTCTGTCAGGTAGATGACTTGAAAACGTAATGGCATTGGGTGACTGGAACCTGATGAGGCTGTTGCCACAGGAACATTCATCCAACTTTACAGGACTCCCTCTGGTGGGTCCCATCTTGGTTCTATGCTCACCAATTCCATTTCTAATTGCCACATTCTTTTTCTGAACACACCAATACCAGCAATGGAAATCCAGCCAGATCTATTCTTTGCCTTCTTCTGACAAAGCAGACTTTCAGTCTCTGAGGTGCATTTGTGTATGGCTGGCCTTGTCTGCTATATTAATTTCATAATCTAACTCACCAAACTTGAGAGAAGAGAGGGGAAAGGGCAGTGAACTCACTCTTTTCTCTGCCTATACCAACTGATGTTGTCCTGGAGTGAAAGGTAACAGCTTATTTGGAGGTCTCAGTAGAAAAGATTGAATACTTGTAGATCCTTGACTGAAAAAAAAAATGTTCTCTTTTCTTTTGATGGCGCCAAGGCAGTCCCAGCAAGACGCCTGCCATCCTCCCATCCAAGATCATAACCCAGAGCTGCTGGCAGCAACTGCACATGAAAGGATTGAATCCCCAATCAAAGCCAAGAAGGGTTGCCAAGCTTAGTGCCAGGGAGGGGTATCAAGTTGCAGCTTCGTGGGGTGAGAATCAGACTGTGGATAGATCAGGGAAGGGTCACTAACCGTGATGCAAGAAACAGGCCTGGGTGTCAATGGCAGAGAGGGGTCAAGTGAAATGGAACAGGATGGAGGCTTACAAAAAGAACAAGGGAACAGGAGGCTCTTTTCTCACCCTCCCCCAATACTAGAGGCTTGAACCCAGGGCCTTATGCATGCTAAACAAGTGCTCTACCATTAAGCAGCACCCTTAGTCCCTTTGATTATTTCAAGACAGTGTCTCACTAAGTACACGCTGCCTTGGACCTCGAACTTGTAGTTCTCCTGCCTGAGCCTCCCCAGTTGCAGGGATTACAGGCATGCTCCATGGAGCCCCACCCAAAAGGCTTTTTCTCATTGGGTGTTGGCTTGCCAAAAGGACCTCCACCCAAGAGTAACTACCATCTTGACTTCATCAGGATGATAGGCAAGTTTTGTCTGTTTTAGAAGTTTATGTGAATTGAACTATACAGTGAGAACTCTTTGGGGTCTGGCTTTGTTTACTCAATTATTTATCTGTGAGATACCCCATATTGTGGCATGTAGCTCAAGTTGTTTCCTTGTTACTGATAGAGAAGGAATCAAGCTACAGGGGCACACAGACATGAGGACTCTAGGCGCTAAGCTATCTGAGAAGTAACTTTCTTCAACTGAATTTGCAACATCAACAGGCAATTTTATGGGATGGTGAAGAAAGGAACAGAGAACCAGGAAGGATGGGCCACAGCCAGCGTGCCCTCACATCTAACCAAGATGTATAAAAAACTAAGAGACTAACATTGTGGTTTCAGCTCTGATGATAATTGGAAACTTGACTGAGACAACTTGCTTTATCTCTCTGAGACTTAGTTTTCTCCACTGTTAAAAAGAGGAATTTGAAATCAGTGCTGTTCGAGGTCCTCTCCTACCATACAATGGTACCATCCCTACCAAGATAAAGCATTCCCACACCTACACATTGGTTTGTGTCCTGCATTGAAAAGATCAGCCTACTGGAAAAAGATGTGACACCTTTTTTTTAACATGTAACATGCATAAATCTGAGCAAAACAGCCCTACAAACCACTTCCCAGAACAAAAAAAATAGAATGTTTATCAGCATCTCCATAGCTTCTTTATACCCTTCCCACTCATCACCTCCCCTCAAGAGGAACCACCATCTTGACTTCAAACAGGATGATAGACGAGTTTTGTCTCTTGTACGAGTTTATGTGAATTGAATCATACAGTGAGGACTCTTTGGAGTCTGGCTTTGTTTACTCAATTATTTATCTGTGAGACACCCCCGTGTTGTGACATGTAGCTCAAGTTGTTTATTTTCTGGTTAGTGATAGAGAAGGAATCAAGCTACAAGGGTACGCAGACATGAGGACTCTCTGACCTGCCAAGGAACAAGTTTTTTTAGGGCAAGTAAAGAGAAGGAATGGGAAACGAAGTCACCCCAGCAGCCATATAAGAAAAGGAAAGAGGTGGTTGCTGTTGCCCCACGCTGAGCAAGGCTGGGGTTTTTATAGGGCAGGTAGGGTCTTTGTCTGAAGATGAGATGGGAAAGTTTCTTTGGAGGGAAAGGGGAGGCATGGAGTAAGTTCTCCAGCATTGGTATCTCAGGAGAATACCTAGAGAACATTCCAACCTCAGGGCTGGTTTACTCCTGTTTGCTCTCTGAGAGGGACCCTAAAAGGGGCTCTCTTTCTTCTCTCATTGCCTTATACTGTTCCATTGCATGACTATGCCACAAATGTACTCTCCCACCCTACTGTCTGTGGACTTATGAGTTGTTTCCTATTTTGATATTATGAAGAATGTAGCTATAGAAATTATCATACATGTCTTTGAGCATACATCTGTAAGCATTTTTAGATTATCGATTACTGTGTAAACAACTGGCACAAATTTAAAGCAATACATTATTTATCTCACAGTTCCTGTGGGTTAGAAGTCCAAACCCAATTTAGCTGAGTCATCTACCATAATCTCTCACAGGCTGCCATTAAGTGTCAGCTAGGGCTGGAATTGCATCTGAAGGTTCAACTGGGGCAAAGATATGTTTCACGTAGCTGTTGGCAGAATTCAATTTGTGGACGACTATTAGTCTGAGACTTCAGCTCCTCTCTGGCTGCTTGTCAAAGGCTACCCTCATTTCCCTGCCACATAGGCTGTAACACCAAATCATACAAGTGGAGAAGAAATAGGGTCACCTAGCGAACAAAGTTACAATTTTATGTAGCATAATCACGGAAGTGATCGCCCATCATGAGTTGCTGTATTGCACTGACTAGAAGAAGGTCATGGGTCCCATCCACCTTCACAGAGAAGGGATTACACGAAAGCACGAATCCCAGGATATGAGAATCATTGGGTTCACCTCAGAGTCTGATTGTCTCAAATTCTTTTGGGACTGTCACTGGGAACAGAATTACTAGTCTGCAGGGTTCACTTTGGATTTGGAAGCCCACTAGTTTTCTACTGCAGTGATGCCAGTTGACATATTCACCAGCATTCGTTCCACCTCTGGGACTGGATTTTACACACATTTCCTTCTGGTGCAAGTTACCAAATTGTTCCTGACAAAAGGGAAAATGGCTTTCTAGGCCACAGTCTGTGAAGTTCAGACCTTACTCCCTGGCTGAACCAGGAGGCACGATCCTGAGGTTCCTGCCTTGGACTAGTCATGCCTCTCCTATGAGAAGAGCAGATAAATCTTTGTAAATACAAAGCCAAAAAGGTGCCAACTCCAGTGGCACCATTGGTGCTAGTGGCCACTAAGCCACTGAGAGGGAGACACTGGAGAAATAATGCCACCAAGTCACTTACCTGAGTCACTGCTTATCCAGGCTGGGAGGAGCCACTGACTGGTCCTGACCTGTCTCCCAGTCCTAAACGGGTGTTGATGTGTGGTGCCATGAAATGTTCCCATCAAAAGTCCTCTTTCACAACACGGTATGTAATGGTCACTTCTTGGTGTTGTTGTTGTTGTTGTTGTTGTTGTTAGGTGCCGTCAAGTTGGTATCTGACTCATAGCGACCCTCATAGGGTTTTCAATGGCTGACTGTTTCGGGATTGCCTTGGGAGTGGATTGCCAAACCCTTCTACCATTTTTGTGGTGCTGGGAATTGAACTCAGGACCTCAGAGACTGCAGTGCAGCGCTCTACGCACTGAGCTAAATCCCAGCCCTGATGGTCACTTATTAACTGTTTAATTAGGATACAGTAGCAGTGGTGACAGTCCAGGGTCTGCACCCCACAAGTCTTTCTAGATTTCTCCACCTCAAACAGAGCACCAGCCCCAGATAGAAAAGAATTGGAGGTCGGGGCATGCAATGGGCAAAAAACATTTCGGGGATTTCCATGAGTTTCATTAATATTTCTGCCCAAGTGTGTCTGGCAGGGTCAGCTCCTGAAAGCCACCACCTAGTGGTAATAACAGCCCTGAGGTTGTAAATGTGAGTGAGCTGCCTGGATAGGAAAAACTTTTCAAAATGTTTTCAAAGAAGTTCTTAAGGGACAATTGATTTGAGTAGGTTCTGCATAAAAATACTCTCCTTTGGACACCTGTGAAATGTTGAGGCTAATTGGGGCTTCTGATGCTGATTGTGGAGGAGTTTGGGGGCTGCTGTTTCTCCTCCAGTGAATTCCAACTCCTTTTCTCCTAGTCCCTTTCATTGGGGCTGTTAGTGTATCGGATGTAAAGAGTATTAAATGGAAGTGTGCTTTTGTGTGGAAGTCATTACTGTGAACACCTGTTCACTGTTGAGTTTAATTGGACTACAGCTGGTGCTGATTGTGTGTGAAGGGGGGCTGCGCCCCTCGCCGAGGAGTTCGCTGTCAGTGGTAACAGTGGGGAAGTCAATGCTACAAAGTTCAGCTCACACATGGTACAGTCAAGTACTTCATGCCCTGTGTGGTTAGTTGCCTCTGACATGCACCATGGTAAATTTAGATGGGTAAGAAGAAAAAAGGTGCTTGGGTCTATTTTCATTAATCAGCTCAGTTCTATACAAAGAAATTTGGGGCAATACAGGGAAGATGACTGATATAAACTTAGCATAATTAATTATAAAAGAGACAAAAAAGAGGCAAGTTTACTCAGTGTTCGCTATTCACCTATGTCCAAAGATATTAGGTACTGAACAAGCTTATAAATAGGACACCAATTATACAGTTCAGGGGAGATAGATAATGGCAAATGAAGATTGTATTCCTGCTTGACGCATTAAAAAAAAAAGAATGTCTTTCGCCTTTAATAAGATGTATTTTTTTAAAAGCTCAAGTTGTTCACTTAAAAAGAGCAGATGCTGACTTGCATATTTCAGTCATTTAGACGTAATCCACATTACTTATTCATTTAGTATCAAAATGCACTGAAACAAACCTTGCGTCTATCACGGCTCTGGCTCCATATTAATATTAATATTATTAACTTCTACGAGTCTGAGAAGGGTCCATGTGTCCCAGAAATGGCAATAATTCTTAGAAGCCACAAACCTCTGGGCTGAAGCAGATCTGCTGATTCCGAGTTTGGGCCATGCCACAGGATTCATTCCTGTTTGTGAACAGCTAATAGATATTGGGGGAAATGAATCAGGATCGCTCCTGAGAGTAATGAGTCAGATAAATACCTGGGAATATAGAGTAGAGTACTCACTTAGCATGCACAAGGCCCTGGGTTTGATCCCCAACACTGCAAATAAATAGATAAGCAAATACCCCTCCAGGACTCCATTTTTGTTGTTTCGATATTTGCACAACCCTGTTATGCATGGACTAAGAAAGCTCACTTGACCATGTTTGCTTGCTAAGACTGAGATCCACATCACCCACCTTGGTCTAGGAGAGAAAGTGAAGTTGGCACTTTTCCTAGAGCTAACGGCAGGCAAGATGTAAAATACAGGCCTTTCCTACTTTGAGTTCAGTAGGCTCTCCACAATGGCAATACCCTTGGTCCTTAGAGAAGTAGCCGCCCCTAAACTGCATGTGGACCCCTCCAAGGTGGAACCCAGCTCAGCTTGGTAGTGTCGAGCTGTGTGGTCTTAGGCGAGTCACCCCACCCCTGCGAACAGGATCAAATGAAAAAACTTTGCAAAGATGCTTTGTCAACTGAGAAGAGCCTTACAAATATAGAGATGTTTATGACTCAAGGGGCAGTTTTTCAGGCAAACTGAAAACAGATTTTTCTGCGTGAGAAACTGTTGCTGTGAAAGGCAACAGTGAGAGTGAAGGGTGGGAAGTGTTTGCCCTCTTCTCTGTTCGCCATTGGATTCCTTCTGATTCATGATTCCTTTCAGGCAGATAGCAAATACAGTTTTGCTGCTGATCAATAGATGATCCTCCCCAGTTGTTTCTGTTTTAGGTCTGAACTTTTAAACTAAATATGACAGTTGTGCTTTTTGAGAGAATGCATACAGGCATGTGTGCACACAGACACACACACACAGGCACACATACACTCTGTATTTTCTAGCACAGATGGTAAGCAGTTTGAGTCCATATAAATGAGGTCACAGATACTTCCTTGTATGTCAGCATGGTCTTTCTATAGCTACACTATTCTTCACTACCACCCCCAGTAGTTGGAAAACATGATATGCCCTTGATTAGAAGATGGGAGCAAAGCAAAGTCCTGGGAATTACACTCCCGGGACAGTAGCCTAACAACTTCACCTCTGTGCTTCACCCCAAAGCCACTTTGCTATCCAAAAACCGTGGCCTATATTGAGTCAGCTATTTTGCTCTTAAGTGATCAGGCACCATGGGGTCAGGCTAGGAAAAAAAAATGATTGATGTTCATTTTCCTGAGTTAAGAAATCAAGCCACCCATGGAGCATTTCCAAACTGGAACTTAAACTATACTGCATGTGGTGACTCAGGCCTTAATGCAAACAGATGCTGGCCTCTCTGAGAGAAATCAGAAACTTGGCTTGCTGGGAGCCACGCAAAAGATACCGCTGGTTTCTATCAGGAGCAATGGAACTAAGCACCTGCCTGCTTTGGGTGCAGTGGGCAAGGCGGTACCACCAAATAGGGCAATCAACAAAAGCTAAGCCCAGGGCCAGAACACAAGGGCAGCCCCCAAAACAATGCTTAAAGAGTCTCAAACACGTGCATCGGCTTGATTGGGGAAGCCCTGGAAAAGAGACCCAGGATGGGCACAACTGAAGCCACCCAGTCTCCAAGTGGTATGGCATTGGAGGAGCCAGCTGCGTCTGTAGCAAGCTAAGCACACCTCCACTTTGGCCCCTGGCCAACACAAGCGTGACAAAATTCTTGGGGCCACACACCTGACACCTGCAGGTTTGTTACTCCTGTCACCAGGCTACAACGTGTAATTAGCCCTGCCCATCTGCTCGGTGGCATGCCCAAGCCACGCCTACAAGGCGGGGCTGAGTCCTCTTCCCGCTAGTTCCTGCGGCGACATCTACACATTTCCCTAATGCGGCAGAGCAACCCAGTTTCCTCAGCCCCTGCCACCTCTCTCTCCACCCCAGCTGGTGTCATCTGGTCGGACTGCACACAGAGAGTGGGTGGCATGTGTGCCTCACACCCGGCTCCCCCACCCCAGTGCACAGCCACATGTTCTCCCTCCCTGGAGCTGCTCAGCTTCGCTCCACTAATTTGGAACAGTGATCTTGACACCAGAAAATGCTCTTATCCTGCTCTGTGGCCCTGGCTGCTCCGCCCATGGGAAGATCAGCCTGGCTAAAGCAAAACATGGTCCACTCCGTTTACTTCTTACTCCAAGCCTGCCATGGCTTGTTGCCTTTACCTGTGTCCTATAGGAGGTCATATTCTGGTGGGAAGACTTACACAGCTCTGTCATCCCCTGCTCCAGTGGGTCCATCTAGCCGGTCTCCCACGCCGCATCCTGGGTCCTCCAGGGGTTCTGAACAGAAGGGAACTTTGAGTCATCCTCTTTGCCCGACAGTCCTCAAATCATAGTGTACATCAGGGAATTTTATTGGAAATGCGAGTGCCTGGACTCTGAATCTAGAGACTCTGATCCAGTAGATTGAAGGGAGACCCAGGAATCTGCATTTTAAGCACCCTCCGCAAGGGATTCTGCTATGGTGACCCTAGAACCTTACCTGGAGAAACCACCTCACAAGCTAGAAGTGTCACAGAACCAAGGATTAGGGCCCATGTCGGGTTTGTCGCCAATTCCCTAGCTTTTTACACAGTGTTTGCGCACAGTAGACACCCAGCAAATACCTGAATTGAATAAATGATTTAATGATGACAGCAGAGAGGTGTCCCAGTTTGCTGAGGGCACTAAGTATTAGACGTATCTTTCTGCAATAACCTGTTGTTGTTGTTAGGTGTCGTTGAGTTGGGTCTGACTCATAGAGACCCTATGTACAACAGAATGAAACACTACCTGACACCGTGCCATGCACGTGATCTTTTTTTTTAATGTTTGACACCACTGTTGCAGACACTGTGTTTCTTCTCATTTTGAGTCGTGCAATAATCTAGGAACAGGTAAATAGAGTAATAGAGTTCATACTGTTAATTTGCCAAATCCTTTTGGTAAGAATATACCTAAAAAGTGCAGTAGAAAAGTTAGAAAAATTGCATTGCATTATAAAAACTATTTACATCACAGAAAATTTGGGGTCCCACAAACGTGACTCAGTAGAAAGATGGCTAGGTTGTCTGTGACATGTCCCCAAGAAAGAGCCCCATGTAGGCACCAGAATGCAAGCGTGTGAACCCTGTAAACAGGAAATAGTGCACAATAAAGGCTGTGAGGGGTGAGCGGTTAATGGGTTAATGTTTGTTTGCTCCTTTCATGTGCAAAACAGCTCACATTCATAGGAACTAAATAAAAACAAATGAGGCTGCTGCCACGCAGCTGGCCCGAGCTCCTGGTAAACATCTGAAGAAAATGATGAAGAGAGGCAGAAACTTGGGCTCAGAGCAGAAACATCTGAGACTAGCATTGGATTTGACAAACAGAGGAAATCCCTCTCCACTGCCTGAGTATGTTCTCCTCCGGTTTCCTCCCTCCTGCTCCCCTAGACAGCTCTGTGGCTGCCTTAGGGTCCTGTCTCCTGACTCTCTCTTCTGCCCTGAATTCTTGCCACCATCCAGGGTTCCCTTGGCCTAGTCCCAAGAGAAGAACACAGGCTCTGTCCTCAGGGGGCGGCGCCTCAGCCCAGCTCCAGATACTTTGAGGCTTAAAGGAACTGAAGAGGATTGGGTTCAGAAGGGCATGCCCTAGCCTACCCTGCCCACCCGCCAAGTTTCAGGCGGTTCTCACTCCTGCCACCTCCCTTGCAGAAGGTGTCAAGGTCAGCCCTCTAAGCAGTGTTTCCCAGGGGTCCGTGGGGACATCACCAAAGACAAATTGTCAGTAGGTTGTCTTGCAGCTGCCAGCACAGCAGGGCTAGGAAGCAAGGTGCATTCAGGAGCGTGGAGCTGGAAGAGCAAAGAGAAAGTGGTTTCTAAAAGGCAATGCAGCCCCTTCACGCCAAACACCATCAGCAGATGCATCTCTCCCCAAGGCCAAGGGCAGACAGAGCCAAGGCAACAGCATATTTAAACACTTTGGCTTTGACTGCTAGTGTCTTAGAAAACAAAAACAAAATGTAGCAATGTCTCAAAGCCTATGTCTGCTAATAGCTCTAAGATTGTCAACCTGGGAATAATGTACCAGGCTTTCTCTTTTGGAATAAGGAGAGATTTTAATGTTTTTAACATTACCCTATAGGTCTAGACAGGGCTGGAATTTAGCTCAGTTGACAGAGTGCTGCTCTGGAGTCTCCAAGATCCCAAGTTCGATTCCCAGCACCGCAAAAGTGGGAGAAGGACATGGCAATCCCTCCTGATGCAATCCCAAAACAATCAGCCATTGAAAACCCTATGAACAGCAGAGGAGGATGGACAATAGTGTTTCGCCTATTGTACGTAGGGTCGCTATGAGTCGGATACCGACTCAATGGCACCTAATAACATAGGTCTAAACAGTGGGTTCCCTTTCACCATTCCTGGAACAGGCTAGTCAGGGGACACATGAGCATTGAATACAAGGATGGAGGATGTGCGGGGGCCACAGACATGGCAGCACCTAGAAGACAAAGATGCACCACTCAGCGGTGATCCTAAACTTGTCCCGTTAGGACACATTCTGGAAACATGAGGACTCTGGAAGTTCTGTAATGAAGGGGGTTGTCTCAAATGAAAAAATTCTGCCCTACACCAGACAATCATAGAGGAGAAAAACTTGTTTACAATTTATCTGAGCCTAGATCCTTACTTATGGGAGAAGGACCTGGCAATCCACTCCCAAGGCAATCCCAAAGACAATCAGCCATTGAAAACCCTATAAGGGTCTGTATGAGTCAGAGACGAATTGACAACTTGACCACACCTAACAACAACAACAACAACAACAACAACAGATTCTCCTTGGATCTACATATAAACACTAAACATTTTTGCATTGTTTTAATGTCCACCGAATTCTGAAAATATACTTAGTCTGTTAATCCTTGGAAGATTGTACTTCCTAGTTTTTTTTATTGAGGTGAAATTCACATAACAAATTTATCATCTTCAAATATACATTCAAGTGGCATAAATGTACATGCAAATTGTTGTGCAACATGACCCCATCTAGTTCCATCACCCTAAAAGAGAAACTTGTACCTATTAAGCATTCTCTTCCTCCTCTACCCTCTGACAACTACCAAGCTGGTTTTTCTATGGTTTTATCTATCCAGGATGCTTGTTTCATATAAGTGGAAGCAAACAATTTGTGACCTTTCGTAACTCTTTCCTTTTCCTTAGCCTGATGTTTTCAAGGTTCATCCATGTTGTAGCATGTATCAATACTGCATTCCTTTTTATGGCTGAGTAATGCACCATTATATATATATTCCACATTTTGTTTATCTAATCATTTTTTGATGGACAATTGTGAGACAGGTCAGAGGGACCCAGCCCTTCCTAAAGGCACATGGTTGGGCATTAAGTACTGTTGAAAACTGTTAGGAACATTTACTTCTAGGTCTTTGATGTAAGTACACTTTTTTTTTTAACTGGAAATTTTTAATGTACACCTTAATGTGATTCATTCTGACATGCTTTTCATTGTGACATTTCCATATATGCATTTTGATGTACATTATTCATATAGGTTCCCCCTTACCCTCTTGTATGCTTCCCCCCCACCCTCCCCAAAGTCTTCTCTATCATTTACTTGGTAATTTTTTTCTATATGTCCTTGGGTTCCAGTTCTGTTTAAGATAGAAACTTTTCCTGTAGTGAACTTTGTTTTTA
>VMDO01001509.1:0-55869 GCA_007922755.1 Pedetes capensis
TGGAAGTTTTACATGCCTTTTTGTCTTTCTTTGAACTTGTATTCCCATTATACTTTTCTCATGGAATTATAGCCTAATATAGTATTTTTGAAAGCATTTTATTGATCACCCTATTATATTTCTTTGCAACAAAAACATGTACATAAATTACTTTTTAATTACCTATGACCCTAAGAGCTTAATTATTACAAATTTCTTTTGAGTTGAGTGATTACTACAAGTTTTATTAATACACAATTCTCCAAATCAAGAAATACATTATAAATTGAATAACTTATTATTTAATGTAAGTAATTACTAAATTTAAAAAGCAAAAACTTTATTAAAAATTGGTATTTTTAGATAAATGTGCTAGTTTTTGCTTCCATTATTGTATACATTTTTTGGACTAATGTTGTTTATTTCTAGAATGGGGCATGATTCAGCATGAGTTTCATTTTCATTTTTTATTTTTTGGATGTACATGCTGAGAAAGCTTGTTTACATAAATGAAGTGGTTGAGAATAATGGAGTTTTGCTATACCAATGTCATTGATTTCTTTATTTCTCACTTAGTAATCTGTCATTAGAAATTATTTTTAATGGTCTATCAACTGACAGTCAGATTAAAAATTTTAATTTTATTGAAAGCAAAAACTAGGAATCTTCTATTCAAAAGAGTACATTACCCAGGCATTAGATAAACTCACTTTTGTGAACATCAGCACCAATATTTCAAATGGTCCTTTTTTTAGTGTCTTACATGTTTTGGATCATGTAAATATACTATGTTATAAGATTCGTGATGGTAAGGAAGGATGCTTTTGTTTTATAAATTAGGAGTAAGAGATTGCTGTCATTTGAATATTGAGTCTCCCAGAGATCCATATGTTAAAGGCTTGGTCTCCAGGGTGGCTTTATCTCGAGGTAGTGGAATGTTTGGGAGGTGGAGTCTTGTGGGGCTATGCCCTTTAAAATGGTGGGACCTTGGTCCCTTCCTCTCTTGTTTCCTGGCCATGAGATGAGCAGTTTACTATACCACACACTCTCCACCATCTGGCATCTCCACCAGAGGCCTGAACAGAACAGGTCCACCTAATCACAGGGAACCTCTAAAACGTTGAACCAAACTAATCATTTTCTCCTTATAATGAATCATTTCTTGTATTTTTAATAATGATAGAAATCTTACTAATAAATGGTTAAGAAAAATAATAACAAGCTGTTTTCAGGGGAAGGGCATTCTCAAGTGGATGGATTTTAGACAAAAGTACATGTAAAGACTGAGAAATTTAAATTTTATTTCCTTAAAATTATCCATGCTCATGTATCCTGCTGAAGTTTTTTTGTCCCCCTAGGTATATGTATGCCCATGTTTGGATATGCTAGGCTGTATCGATTTCATCTATATTGGTCCTTGGACCACTGTATAGTGCAACAGAGAGTTGTGGTGGGTGAGGTGTTTGATGGAGTCAGCAGGGGTGGGGAATGAAAGAGAAGGAGGGGAGAATGGATGCAGAATACAATCTTCACAATAGTTCTATATCTAGACTATCGTATGATAAGGAAACAACACATTTCAGATATGCGCAAATCACACTATCTAAATAACCATTCAGAAAAATGGCTAACTCCATAATGCTGGAATTGTAAGTAAGTCCTTAGCAAGCTTCACTGTTCTTTCCTGGATCTCATGAGATTTCCAGTCATTTATTTCAGAGAGGTTTCTACTAAGTCTTGTGATACTTTCCCAGTGCAGGGACACAAGAGACTGGTAGGCTTTTTGTTTTGTTATAGATCCAAGAGATTTGGATGAAAAATAATATGATTTCCTTTCACATACCTGACTCCAGGCTCAGGTAACTCCAAAGCCACTCAAGCATTCGTGAAAGAAATTAGAAGGGACAGAGAAAGTTATTTAAAAAAGAAAACCACTTACAATGAGCGGGCCCCGGTTGTTTTCTCGGTACTTGTTTTGGAAGAAAATGTAAACAACAGTGGCAGCCAGAGAGTAGAGGAAGGCAAAGACAGCAACTGTGACGAAGAACTCTGCAGAGGATGAGGAGTCGCCAATGAGAGCCAGCTTCTGCCTTTCCTTTCCTTCACAGGTAGGCACCTCAAAGGTCACCTGGTGCAACCTAAATCACCAGAGTTAAGAAGATACTCTTTAAATGCTGTGGAAACAAAACTAGATGCCATATATGTATATCTTCTAAAGCAAAGTGAGGTCTGACTTGGAAGTTTTATGGCATACCAATGGGAGCAATTCATTAAGTAACATACAAAGCTTCGACCTGGAAATGTGGAAATAAATATTGCAGTAGACAGCATTACATTGGATTTTGTCATAATAGTTACACTAGAGAGAGGTGGAGAGAAGTGGAAAGGGAAGCTGAAATGATGACATCTCCTTGTTCTTTCTCCTTAATGTGGCCGACTAGGCCTTGTATCCTGGGTCCCTGGCTATATCTTCAGCCTCTTCCTCTACTGCCTAATCTCCATCACCCTGCTCCAAGCATGCTGGCCTGCTTTCTATTTTTCAGTTATGCCAAGTATATTCCTGTCTGTCTTGTCATTGACTGTTCCTTTTACCTAAAGTATTCTGTCCCCCTGACATTTCCCATGGCTGCTTCCTTGCCAGTCAGTCACCAGCTCAAACACCTCCTGAGAAAGCTTTTTGCTAACCATTGATCAAGAATAGATACTTTCCTTTAGACATTGTCTATCACACCATTTAATGTTATTTGCAGCATTCATTTCCAGCTAAAGCTGTCTTGATAATGTATTTGCTTACCTTTTTTTTTTTCTATCTCCACTGCTTCTACAGCAGTGACTATCATATCTCCATGATAGTGGAGATCTTGGTTTTCCTCTTTTCTGTGTATCCTGAAAGTCTGACCTTTGTTAGACACTGAGTACTTGGGTAAATGAATGAGCATTCTTTATTCTGTCAGCCAATGGATCCTAAGCTGATTGAACTTTTAAAACTTTTAGAGAGTAAGTTCTGTCAGGATAGCATCTAGCTCAACACAGTACTTAGTGCTTGAGCAGTACTTTCTGTTCAGCAAATGATACCTAGGGAAGATGTACCGCTTCCAATACAGTAGCTCATGGCATGAACTAAAACTAGTTGATGAAGTGTAACTTAATGTAGGAACCAGAATTCTTCAGAAATGATTAGTGGGGAGGTGCTTGGAAATACACATGAGTGAGCCTTATTTGTGTCAATCAAGTATCATTTGGAAAATGCCAGTGGAGAAGTGCCAATGATGATAAAGGCATTCATCAACCTAAAAAATTACCAAATTGTGATTAGGAAGTTTTTTGTTTTTGTTTTTGTTTTTTTTAGTACTGGAGGGTTAAACCCATGCTGCACAAGTGCTTTACCACTGAACCACACCCCGAACCCCTTTTTTATTTTTTGAGACAAAGTCTTGCTAAATTGTGCAGGCTGCCTCTGGCCTCCAACACAATCTGCCTCAGACACCCAATTTTCTGGGAATACAGGTGTGCACTGTGGTGTCTGGCAGGAAGTATTTTTCCTACTAAGTAAATTTTGATCCTTTTCAAACAGATTCATTGTGCACATTTTCTCTCAATGTAGATAGTAATGATAGCGATAAAATAATAAGCAATACACACACACACACACACACACACACACACACACACACACACACACAGGGGGCTGAGATTTAGCTCAGTTGGTACAGCACCACTCTGCAGTCTCTGAGGTCCCAGGTTCAATTCCCAGCACTGGAAAAACAGGAGAAGGATATGGCAATCTACCCCCAAGGCAACAATCTGGAAACAATCACCCATTAAAATCCCTATGAGGGTCACTATGAGTTGGACATGACTCGACGACACCTAACAACATATATATAAATTTGGGGGCCTTTTGGAGTTACATTGCTCAATGAGGTCCCAGCAGGTGCATTGTACAGATTTACAGATAGGAAAAGGAACATTGTTAAAATGCCTAGATTGGGATAATTGAAGAAATTCTTTATACATTCAATCACAAGGAAATTACCCAGGCTTGTTCATTGTAATTATAGTCCATAATCTGGTTTTGTGAGATTCTCAGAGAAGCACAGGTTTCTATACAGGCAGTTCTAATAGTAGCTTTCCTTTTTTGGTTTTGCTGGAATTTTTGGCTGATAAGACTCAGACCAGATCCCTAGGTGAAAGCTCTTTCCTACCCATATCCCTAAAACTTTCCCTGTCTTTCTATCCTGCCTCAGGACCAGGAATTTAAATCCAAGTCTGACTCTGTATCCTAATTTGTTTTAAACTTCTACATTAACCTGTTTGTGTTAAATACTGAAAACATTAACTAGGATGAATATTTTTTCAAAGTGGAGCCTATGGACCACTGGCATTAGAATCACCAGAGATTTTAGTGCGTGCCTCAGTGTCCTATTCCAGACCTACTGAAATCTCTAGGAGGGGGGGCCTAGTTGATAGCTACAGCAAAAAAATCTAGTTCCTCCAAGCTCTTTATTTCTTAAAATATATATTGTTTTTTACTTACTGCTTGACTTAAGAGTTATTTACATAGCTGATTTGGTTTTGCTTATCAATTTCAAGCTTGCTGATAAAGAACCTTTTTCTTAACAAATGTAAGGGTATATAGCTGCAACAAGACATAGGAAAATGGAAGTATTGGTTATGGCTATGTTTTAGATCCCTTTTCTTGCCTTTGCCAGAAATAGTAAAATAGTCTTCAATCATGTGATCTTTTGGAATATTGAAAAATGAAACAGATCATGCATGTAGTTATGCCTATTCTGAAACAGGTGATGTTTAGACAATGTATACTTTTTCTCATTATTTTTAATATGTCATTCATTTAACACATTTTTGACAAGCAGATTTATAATTTATACAATGTCTAGGTGGTGGGGATGGAATAGGGAACAAAGAAGAAGTGGGGAAGTCTCTGCTTAGGTTGAACTTCAGATTTAGAGAGCAAAGATAGGTTTTCTGAGGGGAGCCCTATCTTAGTCTGTGGATGGGATGGTCAAGGTAAGCTTCTACATGGAGTTGATCTTTAAACTGCAGTTTTAAAAATGAGCAGAAATTACCCAGATCAAAGTGACGGTAGGATAAAAAGCATGATGAGATACCACTTTATATCTACTGGAATGGCTATACTTAAAAAAAAAGATCATAAGGTTGAAAAAACAATGTTGACAAGGATGTAGAGAACTGGAATTCTCATGTATTGCTAGTGAGAGTGTGAAATGCAGCAGCCACTTTGGAAAACAATCTGGCAGTTATTCAAATAGTTAAACACAGAGTTATATGATCCAGCAGTTCCAGTCCTAGATACATACCCAAGAGAAATGATAATATTTGTTTACACAAAAACTCACATAAGAATGTTCATGCAACATTATTCATAATAGCCCAGACAACCCAAATTTCCATCAACTGAGGAATGTATAAATAAAATGTGGTATATCCATAGTGTTTCCCCTGTTGTACAGAGGGTCGCTATGAGTCAGATACCGACTTGATGGCACCCAACAACAACAACAACAACAACAACAACAACAACAACAACAACATATCCATAGTAAGGAATATTACCTGTCAGTAAAAAGGAATGAAGTTCTGATACATGCTATACAGCATGGATGAAACTTGAAAGCTTTATGCTGAGTGAAAGATGCCAGACTCAAAAGACCACACACTGCATGGTTCCACTTTACATGAAATATTTTGAATAAGCAAAACTGTGGGGTAAAACAAACAAACAAACAAAAAAACAAGTGTTTGGCTAGGGCTGGGGGATGAGAAAATTGGGGATGATGAGTAGTATTCTAGAATTGATTGTAGTGATGGATGCACACCATCCTTTCTGTGAATATACTAAAAACCATCACATTATACATTTTAAAAGGTGAATCATGTCATATGTTTAATGAGTTCCCTACTTAGGCAAGGAGCCCAGTATATAGGGGAATGCATATGGCTGGGGAAACTGTAAGTTAGTGGGAAAGGGGATGGGTGTTGGAGAAAGAGAAGTAGAATTAACCAGAGGATTACACTGGGGGACCTTGTGGGCCATATAGTAGATCTTAGCCTTAATTTGAAGATTAATAATGGAAAGATTTTCTTAGTACCAACATAATGTAAAACTAATACAGTGTCACCTGTTGCAACTATTTGGAGACATTCATGCTCACTTTCTAGGTACTGGGATGTGCTCCAAAATCAGAATGTCTTCAACATGCCAGTTCCCTCAACCAACATGCACAAATTGGACCTGCAGTCTTGGTGTTCAGCTGGAGAAGTAGGAGGGAGAAAACAAAATAATGGTTCTTTTTTCCGTGCCATCAGTTGAATAGCAACATTTTCCCTATTGCTGATTTATTATGTTGGCTTATAGGAATTATTAATTGTGCTTACCTGTAAAAAGGAAAAAAAAAACACTAAAAGCTCTGCTTATTATTATCAACAATCTATCACCAAGTATTTGGCCCATCAGCCATATTGGCGTGAAATCAGGAGACAGAGGGGAAATGGAAATGAGTATCTAAACTAGTGTCTACTTTGAGGGAAGGAGTGGAGGATAATTTATAAAAGAAGAGCATGTCAGCTAAGAATAGTCTGAGTGTAATAATTAATATCACTAAGCATTTGAATGCTGCATGATGGTATACAGTACTAAGCCTATATGGGTGTGTGTGTATATGTACAAAAACTTTCTTTTAAGCAAATACACACACACACACACACACACATATATGAAACTGTTACAAAAATATATATCATTTTGGAAGAGGAGAGTTTATAGATAGCATGTATTTTGCAGTTGTCATAATGTTAGAAGCAAATGCCATTAATTTAGAATCTAAATAAGGGGGGAAAACACTGTTCTATAGAGATAGGGCCCGTCAGTTGCCGGAATCTGGAAGCTGACAGGGCCACATCTGATCTTCTGAGGAACTATTTAGGGAGCAATTGCTGAGGTTGCAAAAGGTTCTGAATCCAATTTGTTGATTTCAAATGTATAATTCCCTTCTTAGCTGGTTTGACTCAATCAAGAGGTAATTGAATTTCTGTGGGTTTCACTGCATTTTGTCTATCAACCAAGGGCCTCTATTTTACAGTAGTTCTCTTTTAAAAAAAATTTTAACAGTGCTTATATGGAGCTATTTAAACCATTTCACTGATGCTGTAATTAAACTAAAAGAAGCACTTAGCCAGGTGTGGTGGCACATCCTTGTAATTCCAGCTCTCTGGAGGCTGAGGCAGCAGGATCAGGCCAGGATCAGCTACCTAGTGAGATCCTGTTTCAGAAACCAAATCAAGAAGAAGAAGGAGGAAGAAGTGGAGAAGGAGGAAGAAGAAGAAAAGGAAGAAGAACTAGAACTGAGCAAAAAGAGTATCCATGCTTTTTATTTAGTTGTTTGTAGGGCCTGGAAAAATAGTAAATGTTAACTATTCAGGGGGCTGGAGAAGGGCAACTTGTTGCTTTATTAATAATGATATTTGTAATGACAACCACTGATATTTTTCTCCCTTTATGCAGTATTCTAGGTTTTATACTTACATATATCTCATTAATGCTCATAAAAAATCTCATTTGTTGTTGTTAGGTGCCGTCGAGTCGAGTCCGACTCATAGTGACCCTCACAGGGTTTTCAATGGCTGACTGTTTTCGGGATTGCCTTGGGAGTGGATTGCCACGTCCTTCTCCCATTTTGTGGTGCTGGGAATCAAACTCGGGACCTCAGAGACTACAGAGCAGCGCTCTACCAACTGAGCTAAATCCCAGCCCCTAAAAACCCTCTTTGTTGTTGTTAGGTGCCATCGAGTCGTGCCTGATTCATAGCGACCCTTATAGGGTTTTCAATGGCTGATTGTTTCGGGATTGCCTTGGGAGTGGATTGCCACGTCCTTCTCCCATTTTTGCGGTGCTGCTGGGAATCGAACTTGGAACCTCAGAGACTGCAGAGAGGTGCTCTACCAACTGAGCTAAATCCCAGCCCCCAAAACCCTCTTAGATAAGTGCTATTGCTGTTTTAAAGATGGGGGCACTGAGGCTTGAAATGAGTAGCTTGCCTGAGCTAATTTGGCTAGTGAATGGCACAGATCTCTCAAATGCAAGTAGATTAGGAGGAATGTATATCAGTAATTGCACATTCATGCTTCTCTGCTTTAAAACTTACAGCATCCTTAAATTTCCAACAGAAAGTTTATGCAAAAGTGAGCAAGCCATCTTTCCCACGCCATCTTTCCCACGCCATCTGATCAAATGGTAGACTGAGAGATTATACTGAATAGTATTCTAAACCAATATTCATTCAACTGCTACCTTGAAGTGTGTGAATTAGGCATTAGGGACCCAGCAATGACAAGAGTTGAATACCTATACACAGACAAATAAAAAGTCACTGAAAAGCTGGGCATGTTGGTGCCCACCTGTAATCCCAGCAACAAGGAAGGCAGAGGCAGGAGGATTGCAGGGTCAGAGGCAGTCTGCAAAACTTAGTGAGACTGTCTCAAGATAAAATAAATTAAACAAATTGATTTTTAAAAGTTTTAAAAAGTCACTGAAAATTTCTTATTTCTAAATCTTTCCTGGATTATTCTAACAGTTGCTTCTGAAACAAGCAGAGGGCAAATGGACTGAAATTGTGATCATCATAGTACAATTTTTTAATGAAAGTGAGACTTTCTGTAAAATACAGCACAGATTCATGCTTAGGTAACACTTGACCATTATGATCATCTGGTAATAAGATCTTTGAAATTATTGGCAATATCTTTCACCAACATGGGAGAATATAGGACTAAAGCCTCCAACTATATCTGGGAATGGCTCAGGGAAAGACAATAATGACATATCACAAAGGTACTGATCAGTTCCCAAGTGCTAAACGGATGGTATTCAAGGCATTGGGGAGCATCCTGCTGTCACTAAATTTCTGAGAGTTGCAGTGAAAGTGGCTGAGGGAATAACAGAGGGCAACTATCAAATCATGATGCTTAGCATTTTTTTCTTTACTTGAACATTTTCTATAGGCCCTGTTTCAATCCTGTTTACCAGTTGATGGGCACTTTAATTGTTTGCTCCATTTTTTTTCTCTCTCTGTTTTGGCATTATTTGGTTTTAGATTGATTTTTTTACTACCCATATGTATATATGTGTAATAAGTATGTTTAGGTGTAGATTTATATATACACATGCACACACTACTGGATGCTCAGATTATCTGATCCACACCATAAATCACTGCAAAATCCTGAGAGTTTACATAGCACTTTCATACACTACAGCTCAGTTTTTTCTCCTCATTGTTTGTTGTTCTTATTGGGAGCCGTTGAGTTGGGACTGACTCATACTGACCCTGTGTGCAACAGATGAAACACTACCTGATGCTGTGTCATGCCGGGAACTATTGTCAGTGCTTCTCTGCTGTTTATAGGGTTTTCAATGTCAGATTGTTTTTTGGGAGTGGGTTTCCAGATCCTTCTCTCAAGCCCACAGGACCCAGTTTTCCCAGGTGGTCTCGCATCCAACTACTAGCCAGACCTGGCCCTGCTTAGCTTCTGAGATCTGATGGGATTGGAAGCCACAGTGGTATGGCTGCAGGTTTTCTCTCCATTTACCATCCCCATTTTATAGACAGAAAAGCTGGAGCTCAGTATCTTGAAAGAATCATCAGGATTACCCCATTGGCACAGAGAAGAGGAAAACCTAGAGCTCTTTTTGATACTTAGCCCTAAGATATATTTTTATGTTGTGATCAAAATCTGGAGAGTCTTCCTTCAAAAAGCCTTAAATTTAGGATTGATTTGAGATAGAAATGGCAAAAGAGTTCAAGGTTAAGTTTGAGAACAGGCCTGGGAAATATGTCCACTGTAATAAGCACTAAGAGGGGTCCAGCAACTAGGCTCAAATTGCTTAAGATGGAAACAAGTTTGAAGTCTTCAGAGGGGAGTGGAGAGAGTTTATCTGAAGTGTGAGACTCTCTCACTGGAGGTTGATGAGGACTAGTTTACTGGGGATACCCCTGTTGAAAAAGAGTCATTACTAGGCTTTATCTAACATGAAAGCAAGCAGAAATATAAAACAGTTCAGTACCAAACATCCTTCTAGGTGTGCCTCAGGGATTCTAGTGATGCTCCTTGACCCCAGGAAGGTCAGTGGACAGTGAGTTCATGGTACCTACACACACATGTCCTAGATCTAATGGATGACTTTCACCTTCCTTCATCTCAGAAAAATCACATTAGTTATGTAGCCAGAATCATTTTCCCACGTATTTGAGTCCTAACCTTGGATGAAGCAAAAGTAGACTCATTTCCAAGGCTTGCGACAATAGCATACATTCACTATAAGTATTTTCTTTGAAAAGAAGGAAAACTAAGTGAAAGACCAATTCTGCATTTCTGCTTTTCAATATAATAAGGGCATTTGTCCCTAATTTGTTTGTGTTATGTATATTATATTTATTGTCACCAGAGGAGGAAATTTCCATTACTTTTTGTCTTCACTTTGGTATTAATGCAGAGACATTTCCCCCCATAGGGAAGTGAACTAGATGTTGGGATATGTAATCAAGGTTACTGCAGACCATACTCTTTTATACAGTATTAATTGTACTTATACACATGATGCTGGAAATTTACTGTTACACTCTTTTCCCCTCTAGCGTGTAGCTCTCATTTCTATAAGCCAGAAAGTACTTATCCAATTTATTGAAAATATGTTGTTGTTGTTGTTGTTGTTGTTAAGTGGTATCTAATTGGGTTGGAATCATAGTGACCCTCATAGGGTTTTCCATAGCTGATTCTTTTGGGATTGTTTTCATAGTGGGTTGTCATGTCCTTCTGTTAAGAAATATCTTTCCAAATTTCACCCCTTCACATGTTTATTTTTATGTAGCTAGACATTTCAAGATGAAAATGTAGATTCCAAGATAATTAAAAAGGAATTGTCTGGCAAAGGCCACAACATGCCCTGCAGTTGAACTTGGAGAAGTACCACTATAAATTCCTTATGGTGGCTTCCAAAGAGGTATTGCTGTGTTCACTAGCTATGATTTATTAATTTTGGCTTCTTCAAATAGAACTTGAGTATTAGAGAACTCAGGCTGCCTCTCCATTACCAAATTAAAATAGATAATGAGGTTGCTACCTGCATATTTCAGGTGAAATTCCTGTCTTGTTTGTCTTCCCTGAACTGTGATACTTTACCCAAGTGAATTGTGGAACAAAAACAGTCCCAGAATGAGTTTTTAAAAAAATCTTAGATGTCCAACTGACAACTGCATATCTGTTCATTTTTTTTAGTTAACATAGACATGTTTCATGAACAAATGATTTATTGAAGAATTTGATTAAGAGATATTTGCAACATTCAAAAGCACACAGGTAGCATGGGGGAGGGCCCAGAATCTGTATGAGTTGAGGTTTTAAGATTTAGATCAAATTGACTTGATTCATTAATTCAGTGAAAAAATTTAATGTCAAAATGTTTAAAGGAGAAAAATATAATAATTCCTTTCTAAATTTTACAATCTGAAAATACTAAAGTAAAACAGGGTCTTTAATCTATTTTTTTAACCTAATGGTACTACCAGTACATAGTTTATTTTAAAAGAATGATGCAGGGTATTCTTTTTAACATTTGTGTATATATATAGGATGTATGGGCTAGGCATAACTCAGTTGGTAGAGTGCTGCTCTACACTCTCTGAGGACCCAGGTTTGATCCCCAGCACAGCAAAAATGGGGAAGGACGTGGAAATCCCCTCTGGAAGCAATCCTGAAGCAATCAGCCATTGAAAACTGTTAAGACTAGAGTCGGACCTGACTGGATGGCACCTAACAACAACAACAACAACAACAACAACATAGGATGTATGAATTACCATGTTATACAAGCTATTCTGAATAGTTACATAGTGAAGATTACACAGTAATTTTCTTAATAGCAGTCAGTGGTGGACATTTTAACTACTTCATAATGATATTAATTTCTCAGGATCATGTTACATAACTGTATCAGATTCTCAATAGTTTTCCTAGCTTGCAAAATGTTAATATTTCCTAAGCTTTATCATTTTGGTTACCAACTACTGAAAATGGAAATAAGAACTAGATTTTAAAGCTTTCACATTTGGGCTATTTCACGAGGCCACATTTTGTCCAATGTGGCAGTTCCTCACCTTACCCTTACTTATCTACTCTCATCATCAGGCAACATGAGAATATTCAAGTATTAGATCAGTCAGTGAGATGTTATTTCCAGCACACTCCTACTATTTGCATACCTTGTTTTTGTCTCCATTTTATGCACATTGTAACAGTTACTTTTTATATCTTTTTTCCCTAATGGAAAGGTAGTATCAGCTCTGCTGTCATCAGCTATGTGACTTTGGACAAGTCTCATGTCTTTTTGAACCTCAGCTTTCTTATCTGCAGAATGGAAGAAAGAAAAGCCTCCTCTTAGCATTTTTGTGAGGCTCAAGTGAGATAATGTAATACTGCAACAATGGGCTTAAACATAAATAAGATCGTTTTCCTGGCACAGAATCGGCAAGTGTTTCAATCTGCTGTACATTGCTATGAGTCGGACTTGACTCGACGGCACCTAACAACAACAATGGTGCTATAATGTAATTGGCAATTTCAGATGCTTTTAATATGTGAACTACAAAGAGTTTTGAATTTCAAATTAAATGCTAAGTTTAATGCTTTCAAAAAGTAAACTTTGAATACTTAGAAACAAGCCTGTTTCTAAGTATTAAAAATCTAGCTCATCAGTGCTATTTGGTTACTTTCTGGTGTTGCTTGCTATTATTTCATTCTTTATGTAATAAATGGCCTTGCTGAATACTCAGGATAGGTAGCTTACCAGAACTTTGCTGGATGAGAATTCAGATTATAATTAAATGGACACAGAACAAAATGCAATCTTCTTTAAACCACCAAGAAACTATGGCCTTTCTAAAGACTTTGGAATTATAAATTTCCAGTTCTTCAATTATTAGTATTACTATAAACACATACATCCTTTTTGTAAAATATGTGTAAAATACAATGAAACGGTGTTCATTTTAACTAACTAGGTACAGCTTTTTAAACATATTTATCACTTGGGATAGAAAAAGTGCTTTTTATTGTCAGCATATATAAGGCCACCCAAATTTCCAGTGCATTGCCGGCAATTAAGGGATTAATCATATTATTTGCAAGTTGCATTTGGAACATGACATTTAAGAATTCATTTTCTGCACAGCAACCAGAAATCTTTTAAAAACATAAGTCAGAGCATGTCAGTTCTCTCTGCAAAACTCTCCTCCAAAGACTTCCCCTTGCATGCAGTATGCCATCCAAACCACTCCACATGGCCCTCAAGGAAAACTTGCCAACTTGCTGTCATCATACGCACATGCTTCTTTATCTTCCCAGAATACAGTTCACCCCTACTCTGTCCTGGGCCTTTGAACTAGTTCCCATATAGTCCATGGCTAGCTTCATGCCCTCATTCATGTCTCAGTTCAAATATCTGTCCCTTTGAGACTACCCAATCTAAAGGACGTATCCCACCTGTGGTCATTCTATATCACATTATACTGTTTTATTACTGTTATTGCCTCATCATTGTCTGAAGTTACCTCTTTTATTTGTGAACTTGTGTTTTGCTTGTCTCTCCCTCTAGACTGAAAGCAGAAGGCAGGGATATTATTTACTTACCTCTTTATAACTGAGCACTAATTCATATTTGGTTTATGGTAAATGCTGTCTAAATATTTATTAAATGAAGAAGGAAGGAATGAAAGGAAAGAAGAAAGGAAGCAAGAAAGAGAGGGAGGGAAGGATCTTACTAAATTCTTTGAAAAGCACTTTGTCTAGAAGATGACCCCACTCTTTCCATCTAGAATTGTAGGAAGAGATGCCTCATTTATTCTATCAGAGGAAAGCAAAACTCAGAGAGGTGAAGGTGCTTGATCAAAGTCATATAGTGGAAGAATCATAACTCAAGTTCCCTGCTTTCAGATCAGGGAAACTTCCACTACTCTGTAGTTCCTGTGAAGAAGTAACTCCCTGGTAGCCCAGAGAGGCCTAGAGGCTGCAGAAGCCACAGGTACAAGGAGTAAAATGTGGAACCCCTTCCTCTGGCCTGTGGAGTCAGCTGGAGAAGTTCAACAGGGAGCACTCCCTCCAGGCTTCTCAGCCAGGCCCTTCCCGTAGACCCCATGTCTGTAGCCGACACCTGTGCAGCTCAGTGCTGCCTCTGCTCCAAAGTTAGGGGCAGGTAGATCTGGACCTTCCCCAGGACTATTCTTCTAGTCTATGCCTCACTCATCCATGTATTCTTCATTCTTTCTTTCCTTCCTTCCTTCCTTCATCTCCTATGTGCTGGGCACCATACTAGAGATTATGGATACCATAGTAAGCAGTATGGAGGTGATTTCTGTTCCTAGTGTCCTTGTTCTAAGAACAGGAGGCACCTGACTAATCCATTCAGACATATGGCATTGAAGGTTAGAGGAAGGCTACATAGAAGCCCTAAGCCAGTCTAGAGGATCAGAGAAGGCTTGCTGGGGAGATAAGATTGCAATGCAATTTGAATTGTAAAGTGTAAAGTCAGGTACAAGAGGCTAGGGACCCTGAGAAGCAAGGGACAAGGGGCTCCATGCCTGGAGGTGAAGTGTATACAATTTGGGGAAATCTTTTATTTTAGGAAGGGGAAACAGAATTGCCATAATGACTTTTGTCATTATAGATGATTATAATAACAGAGATAGCTAGTAGGTATTTATTGCTGTCTATGTGCCTTACATGCCATATTTCATTAGTCTTTACAACATCCCTAAGAGGCAAGTCATTATTATTTCTATTGTGCAGATGAGAAAACTGAGGCTGAGTACAAATGAAGCCAATCAAATACAACTGGTCTGTCCAGAGAGATTCTTAGTGTATAGCAAAGTGTTCTTTCTTTTATATCTGCTGTGCATGATTTACACTCTCAGGTGGATGCTTCTCTAGCTTTAGTCAGAGGTTCTTCTGAGTCAGTTTCCTACATAACATGAGGGGGAAAGCTGTGTAAGTTTTCAGAATGGTTGGTGCATGATAAACTAATTCATTAAAAATCCATTAGCTAGGTTAGAGGATGTGGCACACTCCTGTGATCTTAGCTACATGGGAGGCAGAGGTGGGAGGACTGTTAGTTTGAGGCCAGAGGCAGCCTGTGCAATGTAGTGAGACCCATTGTCAAAACAAAAAATAAGAAAAAGGGGCTGGGCGGTACAACTCAGTGGTCGAACACTTGTCTAGAGTGTACAAGATCCTGGGTTCAATTCTCAAGTACAGAGTTGATCTGAAACTATGAAGCAGAGTTTATCACAGGTGTTTTGCCAGTATCTGAGGTAGAAATTGCTCCACAACTAGAAGGCCAGTAGGAATGGAGGGTGTGTGTGTGTGTGTGTGTGTGTGCGTGCGTGTGTGTGTGTGTGTGTGTGTGTGTGTGTGTGTGTGTGTTGGGGTGTCATAGAGGGCTTTGCCCAGTGCTGCTTAATGCATGGAAAATATGTTAGAAGAGAAAAACCTATCCCTCAGCAAAATGATTACTTGGAAAATTGACTAGGAGGAAATGGTTTTCCTGTTCATTTAATCTTTGCGTGGAATTAACCTGGAGAGCCTCAAGGCCACCCCACATTGCCCTTAGCAAATGATTTCTAAGGAATGATTTGACACCTTTCAAGCCAGATTCTCCTTCCTTTTGGCTACGGAAGGGAAGCTGGTATCATTGAGAATAGGACTTGCTTTGTCCTTCAAGCTACACAGGAAAAGGAACAACATGGGTTCCTTCTTTCACTTATTCTAAAATTTATGTTTGTAATTGGTCTCTGGCAGTCTTCCATTATGTCCAGCTCAACCACTTCCAGCTTATCCAAGCCAGTGTCTTGAACTTCTGTCTCTAATTCAGTCACCTCAATTTGGCTTCTTTTTCAGTGAAATGGATTTAATACAATATCTAGCAAAGATTTCATTAGAAAGACTTTGGATTTTTTATGAGGCTAATGACACCAATGTATTCACAGAAGGGTCAAAAAAGTCTTCAGAATGAGAATGATATTTCATCATTGGAAGTGTATCAAACAAACAAAACTCAAAACAATAAAGCAACAAGAAACTTCCTTTAACTGTAAGTTAAGGTCTACTACTAGTATCTTTTCCTCTTAATTCACAGTATTTAAATGGAAAAGAATAGAAGCTAAGTCTACCTTCTTCCTTTGATCATTAAAAATCAAGTTCAAATCCATGTGAATATGTTCCAAATGAGTCTTATGAGTAATTTAATGTTCAGTAATTTTATTTTGCTTCTGAGAAATACTTAAGGTTTCTGAAAATCCCAGGTCAGAAATCCTAAAATGGTGGTTCAGAGACTCCTAAGACTTTCCCTTTCAGGGAGCCTATCAAATCAAAACTATTTTTATAATATCACTGAAATGTTATTGGCCATGTGCATCTTCACTTTCTCACAAGTATACAGTGGTGCTGTACAGAAACTACATGATATATGATGCAGCCATTGTTCTGATGCTTAACAGAATGTATACTTGCATAATCTTACATTTTATAACTTTCTCAGTTTTTATTTCTACATGGTAAATATCTATAAACATAGTTCACATGAATAAAAGGTCTTTCTTGTTCTCTATTTTTTAAGATGTATAGGGGTCTTAAGACTTAATATTTGAGAACTGATGCTCTAGGTGATGATTTTGGCTTCTTTCAAATTAACTTTTCTCATGCCTCATTTTGGTAATTCGGGTAATATGGTCTGAATTACCATTTTACATAGGCTTTCCTTTCACTCAGCATACATACACACACACACACACACACACACACACACACACACACACACAAAGTACCTACTATATGCAAATCATCACACTAAGCAATAGATTTTATGATTGTTAAAGAGTATACCAGCTCCATCTTCTTGGCTCATACTGAATGAAGGGCTTTTGCATTCAAACTGGAGAAAGCACTTGCTGGATAATCTCTATCCAGCTGATTATCTGTGCTTGACCCAGAAAGAGGAGCCTCTACTCCAACTGATGAATGTTCTCTGTTCTCTCAGGCTAGAGGTAGGAAAATAGAGATCACAATTAGATATTCCATTGTGATGATTATATAATATAATTACTACCTTTCCATCATTTATCTCATTCCCAAAGGGGAATCACAGACTCAGGCCTAAAGATGGGGAGTTTGCAACACGAGAGCAACTGTTATTTATTATGGTACTCCCCCATACACATGCACAAAGTAGACATCTGATGGATTTGCTTACCTGGGATCTATTTCTTTTCTAAACAGTTCCTTGATTTTCAGGTTTGAACATAAGATCTAGATCTGATTTATTATCATATTTTATCCCCTGGGTTTAAGGATCTAAAATATGCATATTGGGGATTCTGCTACAGTATAATGAGGCCAATAAAGAAGAAAATATGTAGAGAAAAACAAAAAGAAATTTGAATTCCTTATTGTGTCCATAGCACTTAGCACTGTGGCTGGCACATAGCAGGTGCTCAAAAATACTTATTGATACAATTAATTTACCTGGCTTCTTACAACTGACTGGAGCATGTGTCACATAAAAATAAACCCAAATAACCCTTTATTCTGAACAGGCATTGGTAGCAAAAATATCCATTGGTGTGGCATAGTGGGATAAAATTCATTTTTTTCTGAAGTGTTTCTTTCTCTTTGTTGCTACCTTATATCACTTCTCCATCTTTTTCTTTTTATTCTAAGTGCCCTCTTGTTGTTGTTGTTGTTATTGTTATGTGCCATCAAGTCCGACTCATAGCAACCCTCATAGAATTTTCAATGGCTGATTGTTCGGGATTGCTCTGGGAGTGTATTGCCACATTCTCTCAAACAAGTGCCCTCATGAGAAAGTAGTTTTATAGGACACTGGATATATTGGAAGATTTAAAGCCATGCTTTTTAAAAGTATTTGTAGTTTTGCATTTCTATGTTTAGCTTGTGTGTGCACATGTGGCCATCCTATGCCAACATTCATAGACTGAATCTCGAGCCAAGGAACCTGAATCAAAGTGGGTTAAGTGAATAAGTGTGAAGAAGAGTTTTATAAAAAGAGGATTATAATAGGCAAGATAAAGTACTCAATAGTTTTGTCTCCTTCATTTTAAGGAAAAAATTAATCCAAAGCTAATAACATTTCCATCTGAATCAACACAGCTATTCTAGAGTCCCACCTGCATAAGATTCAGAGGGTCCAATGGCCTGTGATGACTCAGGTTAGCAGAAGGGACTGGTTTTGGCTAAGGTATTGGCTAAGGCCAATAGATTGGAACTCTTGAGTCTTTGGTTGGTGAAATTTTTCAAGAAGCCATGTTAAGAAAAGCTTACCTAACTAACCTCCATTCTTCGAGATGCAATTAAACAGGTTTCTTCTGAGAAATTTGAGGTAAGATTTATCTATTCTTTATTGCCAAGACTGGGTCCAAGAACTTTGAAAGAAAAAAAAAAAGTTAGCACACCAAGTCGCCTTCCTCAATTCTGCTCGCCTCTGCATGGTTTTACCCTTTCTACCTAGGGGTGTGATTGGAAGTCTCACATCAACATCTTACCATCTCAGTAGTCATGACCATCAGTGGCCAATTTCCCTCCAAACTCCAGTAAAAAAATCTAAATTGGTTATATGTCCATCTCAAAAACAATCACCAAGGCTAAGGGGATCGGTGTGCTAATTGGTCAAGCTGAGGTAGAGTGCTCAGTGTGTGTGTGTGTGTGTGTGTGTGTGTGTGTGTCTAGGGGGTGAGAAGAAGTGGAACTCCATATGCACCTCACCGAATGGGTTCACCATTAACAGGAAGGTTCATCATTAACTAAAAACAGAAACAATATATGTCTAATCTGTGTTTCTCTTCCTCAGAAGATCACATATGGCTTATTTTTATTGCTATACCACCAACAGCAAGTAGGAAGTAGTTTCACAGTACATATTGGTTAAATGAACAAATAGATTTTCATATAATATATATGCCTTACTCCATAACAAGAACCAACTTTGTGTGCTGTCCAGTGTGGTTTCTTTGTTGATTGATATCCATCATGTTACAGCTCCTTCTACCTTTCTCTTTTCCCGTGTTTATCATGCATAGACTTTTTTCTGCACCTTCCACTTAATCAGTCGTAAAGTACTACTCAAGGATATTTCCTCCAGGAATCTTTCCCTGAAGACTACATGCTTCACTATTTTCTCCATCTTTGAGTTATCAGTGCCCTTGTTTTCTGCACCTTTCATTTTATTAGTAAAGTGTTATTTAGGCCAGTGTTCTACAGTCAACTATTCACATTCAAATCTTCATTTACTTGCTGTGTCACCTTAGTAAATTTCTTAATTTTCTTGACTTTATTTTTTAAATTTTTATTTATTTATTTTTGGAGTAATGGAGTATTGAACTCAGGGCCCATGCATACTTTTGCAAGTGCTCTACCACTTAATTCACCCTCACCCCTTTAAAAAAACTTTTTTTGTCTTGAGGGTCTCACTAAGTTACCAGGCTGTCTTTGGCCTCCAACTTGTGATCCTTCAGCCTCCACCTTCTGAGATTCTGGGATTATAGGCATGTACCACCAGGCCCAGCCTTATTTCCTTGACTTTAGAGGATGATTATAATAGTATCTCCTTCATAAGGTTGTTGAAGGATTAAATGACAAGACATCTGCAAAAAGGTTAACACTTCATCTGGCAAAAAAGGTTAGCACTTCATCTGGAACACAGTAAATGATCAGTAAATATTTGTTACTGTTATAATTGATAAAATAATAGCTGTGCTCCAGTACCAGACACATGTGATGCCCTGCACCATACTCCTTGATCCACCTGAGCTCAGGAAGCCCCTGCAGATGTTAATAAGGCTGTTACCTCTAGTTCTTTTCTCCATCTAAGGGCTTTTCACTGCCCATGATGGTTCTCCTGCAGGTACTTAAGACTGTAACTGTAAGGGCATTAACATTTTTGGATGCAACCCCTGAACACCAGAGGTTGAAAGCCACCCTCTCTGCCCTCTGGTGTGAGAATTCTTTGGTGAGCTCCACACAGTTTCTTAGAGGATACTAACAGGACTCAGCCCCAGTTGTCCACAGTAGTAATAAGCTCATTAGTGCAAATTGTGTTGACTTTTTTCTTTTCTCTGTCTCACTTCTCTCATTCCTTTGTTTGTGCATTCTGATAACACCTGCTATATAACCTCCCTGCACCCAGGTCTGCCTTGGGGAAACTCAAATTAAGATAGATATCAGCAGTTTCCATTGGTAAAGTCATTTCTTAGGATGCATTCACTTTTGAGTAAGGTTCATACCCTTCTTTTGTAGCTCTGTATTGATTAGTATGTTTGCTTTACTCACATTTGTTCTAGGGTTTAGGGTGAAGAGGGGCTCCCTGGGTGTAAAGGAAGCCTTCTCTTGATGATGGCAGAGGTATGAGAAGGCAAGTGGAAACACACGATCTTAAGGCTTCATCTGGAAAATGACACATGTCACTTCCACACACTTTCTATTGACCTCTTGCCAGGCCCAAGATCAGTAAAAGAGGGAAATGCATTCTGTCTCAATGAGACCATTACAAAGGTAGCTTTGAAAAATTCTAGTAAGGGGAAAGAGACAAAGAATTGTGACTAATAGTTCTGTCTACCGTAAGGAATATTAGTTATTATTAGCTGTTGTGTAATGTTCATTATGCCATAGCCTCAATTCACCAAATATATTTGCACATTTACTTAACTATTCTCTCTTCTTGGAGTTATTTTCCATTTTGTCTCATCTTGTGGTATCATCTAAGCTCCATGAAGGCAAATTTTTTGGGGTCAATTTGTATACTGATGGTGGTTATTTATCTCTGTGTTGCCATCTAATGATTAAATATTTGAATTTATGCATCAAAAAAGTCTTACTGATCAAAATTCATTTTAAGTTATTAATCTTCTTGTCTAGTGATAATCTGACTGTAGTGTCTCAAACCAGAGTGTGCTCAAGGAAATGTTATTTTGGAAGGACAATAGCCTGAGAAAAACTTATTCACCAGAGGTTCTAATTCCCACCATAAAAGACTTAAACTATCTTGGCTTTACTGATGACTAAGGCTAGATACTCAAATGAAATATTTTAGGATCCGGCAACATAGCTGATTAATTATGCAAGAGCATTCCACACAGCAAAAGTAATTTCTTGCCTCTTCTCAGGAAGCTCAGCTTATCCTGGTACATGTGAGGACTGTGTTAGCAGTTCACATTTAGAAGGCAAATATTTATTCATTGTAGCATTGATTTCCACAGGTAATTTGAATTCAACATATGAAAGTATTTAAGGTGTATTTAAATTCAAGACATTTTCTATGATCAGGAAATACCCTGCCACTTTCAATGAAAAGATATTCTTTTGTTCAGTTACCTATTTTTAGGCATTCATTCATTCACTTTCCTTTAAAATTGTGCCAAGTACTGTCCCAAACTTAAAAACACAAAGAAATAAATGCCTGAAGACATTCATACGCTAGTGAAGATAGGCATATAAACAGATAATGGCTGTAGAGTAGGGGATTTGTGCTAGAATAAAGATGTGTTTAAGAAGTAGAATTGCTAGATCACATGGTTTAATATGAATATTAGCATTTGGAGGAACTCCTACACTGCTTTCTTATGTGGCTATATTGTTGTTGTTAGGTGACATCGAGTCTGTGTCTGGCTCATAGCAATCCTATGTACAACAGGTGAGACAATATTGTCAGTGTTTCTGTGCTATTCATAGGGTTTTTCTATTTTAAAATTTAGTTATTTGTCTTACCGTTAAGGTGTGAAAAATTTTCAAATATTCTGGATGCAAGTGCCTTTTCAAATCTATGATATGCAAAAATTTTATCCATTCTATGGATTGTCTTTTCACTCTCTTGATAGTGTCCTTTGAACATAAATTTTTTTAGATTTTGATGTAGTGTAGTTTATGTTTTTTTTTTTTTTTTTTTTTTTTTTTTTTTTTTTTTTTTTTTTTTTTTTTTTTTTTTTTTTTTTTTTTTTTTTTTTTTTTTTTTTTTTTTTTTTTTTTTTTTGTATTGTCCCTTTTGCTTTTGGTGCTATATTTAAGAAACCATTGCTTAACCCAAGGTGATAAAGATTTAGTACTAAGTTTTTTTCTAAGAGTCTTATAGTTAGTTGTCTACAATCCAGTTTGAATTAATTTTTGTATATGGTATGAGGTAGGGGGTCCAATTTCATTCTTTTACAGGTAGATATTCAGTTGTCTGGGCACTATTTGTTGAAAATAGGATTCTTTCTCTATTATGCATTGCACCCTTTCGAAGAATCAGTTATGGACTCTCAATTCAATTCTGTATATTTGTCTTTATTCTAGTACTATAAGGTCTTGATTACTGTGATTTTTTTAAAGTTAGAGGTATACATTCCAGCACCTCTATTAATAAGCTACTCCAGAAGCAAATACATACAAGGGTTAAAAAAAACACTGATTTTTCTCTATTTAGTCCTAATAAAACAACTGAAAACCATTTCAGTGTCAGTAGAAAGAATAATAGGCCATCATGTTCTATCTAAAAAGCCCCTTTGTGCTGATGGATACTTTTTTCTACCAATAAAAAATTTCTTCGGGCGTGGTGGCGCACGCCTGTAATCCCAGCGGCTCTGGAGGCAGAGGCGGGAGGATCACAAGTTTGAGACCAGAGGCAGTCTGCGTAATTTAGCGAGACCCTGTCTCAAAAAGTAAAAAAATGGGCTGAGGTGCAGCTCAGTGGTCCAGCACTTGCAGAGCATGCAGGCGCGAGGCCCTGGGTTCAACCCCCAGTACCGCAAAAAAAAAAAAAAAAAAAAATTCTTGGAAGTCATATTTTTAGAATCACATTATAAACTCCTGCTTTAAATATTCATTTAATGAAATATTGCTCATTATAAAAATAAGTACCATAGTTTGAATATAAAATACTCCCCAATGGTCATGTGCTTTAATATTTGGTCCTCAGCTGGTTATGCTGTCCTGGGACGTCATGAAACTTTTGGAAGTGGGATTCTTTCTTTGTGGAAGTAGCTACCTGAGGGCAGGACTTTGGTGGAAGTAGCTTCCTGGATGCAGAACTTTAGAGGTTTATACCCAAGACCCACAGCCCATGTCTCTCTCTCTCTCTCTGTCTTCTGTGGCCATTATCCATATGCCTATTTTCACTAGTGTATCATTTGCCACAGGCCCTGATTCTTACCACTGCCACTGCCATACCTGCTCCGCCATCATTATGTACTGATCCTCTAACCATGAGCTTCTCATAAACCTTTCCTTCATAAGGGAGGCTTGGGTTGGCTTTTCTGCTACAGTGGTAACAGCTAACTAATACAGTAAGTAATCTAACTACTTCAGGAACTAATTGCTGAAGTGAATGATGGTGTATGAAGGTATGCATATGTGTAGCATATTTTCCACATCATGATTTTCTTTACATTGGTTATACTATTTACCAACTGTGCATCCTTAGGCAAGTTACTTAATTTCTCTGATTTCTAGTTGCATAATACTGAGAATACTTATTCTTATTGGTTTCTCATAAATATCAAGTGAGACACTCATGTAAATATCTTAAAGTATTTGATTCATAGCACTACTTAAAATTTTTATACTACTAGTATTAGCAGGAGATAATACAACAAGTATCTGTTGTCTTAATGCCATTTTCACGTGCCAATTAAAATTAGAAACTAGAAGTACACAGTAATATAATCCCTAGAATTCTGTTTCATTAAACAAATATAGTTTTGTTCATCTTTCTACTAGCTACAGGTCAATTCATACCCACATGAGAAAATATAACATTTTTGACAGAAATTCAGTTGCCTTAGTATTTTCATCAACTCCAATTTCAAATTTAATCATTATTTGATGACTTTCTCAAGATTTTTTTTTGGCTTTTTTTCCTATTAAAAAGATGGCTTTCTCAGCAAGTTAACAGAGTAAAAAAGCCCTAAAATATGTAGGGAACATGAAAGCTGGACAAACTATTTGATAGGCCTTCTCCAAATGTGTTATACTTGAGCATCAAATCCGATCTGCTTAAATAAAAGTATTTACTAGGGTCTTATATTTCCCCTTAGCTATAAGAGAATCTTACTCCTGGAAGTAGTTTTCTAATTTGGTAATTTTCTGAGGTAACCTATAGTGGATATTGGCATGTTTTGATTGCCAGGCACAAATACTCTCTTTTCTTAATAGCACCTGATTTCCTTTTGGGGAATTCCATCTCCTGAGGGACTCCATGTCTTCTGTGGAAGGGACCATTCTCTACCCAAGGGATGAGTGTTATCACCCCAACTTGGACTAACTAGATTCTTAGTTGTGAGTGGATGATGTGAGGATAGGATCAGTGGGTGAACTGAATCATGCCTATAACAATACATTGATTGGCATGGAAGTCATTCCTTAGTTTCTGCTGTACATTTCTTAAGTTGCCCCATTTCCTGTATTTTTTTTT
Source organism: Pedetes capensis (assembly GCA_007922755.1). NCBI lineage: Eukaryota > Metazoa > Chordata > Mammalia > Rodentia > Pedetidae > Pedetes > Pedetes capensis. The sequence goes on from VMDO01001509.1 coordinate 24,524, forward strand.
TTTTTGGAGTCCAGTTCTTCAGCCTTCCCTTTTATCGTATGAACTTTCCCATTTCTTTCCAATAAATCCATACTCTACTTTATTGCCCAAAGGCAATTCTGTTAGTTGTAACCTCAAAGACCATTAATAATCCAAAGTCTGTCTCTATCTCTGCCCATTCCCAGACTCTCCAAAACAAGTAGGGGTACTTAAAGTGAGTTTTCCATATGTGTTTGTTCGTTGAATCCTTTAATCTTCCAGAAGGCTCACCTCTAAATTTCCTTGAAATTCTCCTATTCCTTTGAGGTTCCAGAATTTCTTAAATATTCAAGAACTCTTTTGTACAGAAATTGATTGAGACCTTGTGTAATAGGAGGCAGTGACTTTTGTTAACAAGAGAGAAAAATCACAAAGTCCCTTTGTTGATTTCTACTCTTCAGTTCTTTAATAAATATCTCTTGTGGATGTACCATCCCCTGTCCTAGATGCTAGGAATACAAAAATGACTAGGACAGAGTGTTGTTCCTTAGCGATCTTTAAGTCTGGCAAGGGAAATAAGACACACAGAAATAGTGGTAATGCGAGAGAGATTGTGATAAGTGCTATAAATGCTGTACAGGTCAAGTGCAATGGGAGTACAAAGGAGAGGAGATGAATTCAATGCTGGAAGGACTGGGAAAGATTTCAGAGGAGAAGATGAAACTTCAAGCAGACTAATCCGCCTATAAGTACCCTGTGACCAATTATCGACAGGAAATGGAGTTTGCAAAATTAAGCCTAAACTGCAGTGGATAGTTAATTTTTCTTATATAGTGTATTGCAGTTTCCAAGGTTTATGCCTTCTTGAGCAGTTGACTAAATTGCTTAGAAGAGGTCTGAGGACACAAGGATGTCAAAACTTACTGCTTTGTGCCTAACATGCTTGGGGCCTGGTGTTTGCAATTTTGGGATGTCAGTAGAATTTAGAGACAGCTGCCCATGGCCTGGATTGGGGCCAACCTGTTTAAAATTTAACTACCAGCTCCAACTAGCAACTTGGGTTTATTGTCTCCAAATGGAGACAAGAACATAAACCTGCACCTTGTTCTCTGCTGCCTTGAAAAGAGATACACACTCATTTAATGTTCTTTTATTTCCACACATTCCCTTCTTCTACCCACACATGTAGCAAACTTTCTTCTTCAATTTAGCAGAGAAAGGATGTTCTGAATTAATCTGGGATGGACAATCAGTGTGACAGACTGGGCTTGAAAAACTTATTATTGCTCATAGTTATGCTTGCAGTGTTTTTTGTGAAATGCTCTTTTCATGGTGGTAAACTCTGAGACATTAGCAAGGTGTGTTATTTTGAAACACAAATTGTTGTGTACCCAGGTGACAATGAATTCATTTATTGAGCCACAGTACAGATAATTGAAAGAGGGAAAACCACTTTTTCTTAAAGTTTCAGTTTTTCAAAAAGGAGAGTTTAATTTGATAAAATAATGTGTACATTGCCTCCCTCCACCTGCCCACAAAATTCACATTATGGGCAGTGTTTGCATTAGTCTTCCATTGGACAAGAACAAAGGGAAAGAATGGAAGCCCACTGTTCCTCATAGAGGCTGTGGAGGGAGACTTTGTTCACTGATACTTTATTGAAGCCTGTTTTCTGTGTGAGCTCTTTAGGGAGGGGCCTGGAGACTCACTCCCAGAAGCTCCTTGGTAATGACATAATGTTTCTGTAGAAGTAGGTAGAAAAAGGAAATACGTATCAGTGGGAATTCTAATGCTAGTCTCATTTTCCTAAATTTGTAGCTCAGTTCACTGACCCCCAGAATATTCTAAAGATCTTTGCACCATTGGTTTTAGACTTGTAGCTTTCAGAAATCTGAGACAATAAATTTAATTTTAAGCCATTTGGTTTGTGGTACTTTGTCACTATGTTGTTGATAGGTGCCACTGAGTCAAATTTGACTCAGTCAACCTATGTACAACAGAATGAACCTACCAGATGTAGTGCCATGCACACAATCTTTTTGTTTGAGTCCATTGTTGCAGATCCTGTGTTTCGTCTTATTTTGAGTCGTGCCATATCAGCAAAAGGAGGTTCCAGGGGCTTTACTCCATTCTGGTCATTAAGGTCAACTCTGCTTTGAGGAGGCACCTCTCTTCCAGTCATCTCTTGAATGCCTTCTAGCCTGTGGGGCTCATTTTCTGCCACTGTATTTGACAGTGCTTCTCTGCTATTCATAGGGTTTTCAATGGCTAATTGTTTTGGGAGTGAGCTGCCAGATCCTTCTCCCTAGTCTGTCCTTTCTGCAACTTTTTGAGCATGTAGTTGACTACATATCTGGTTTCTCTTCACAGTACTATAACTCTATAAAAGGGGAGTCAGTGTTTTGTTCCTTTTGTGTCTCTGAGAGGCTTGCTTCTCAGAGTATGGTCCTCAGACCAGGAACATAAGATTACAGAGTTTTGTCCCCACTGCAGACATTCTGAAACACAATTTGCACTGAAACAAGTTCCTGTGAGACCTGTATAGACAGACAGTGAGACTTGAGAAGTCTTCCCTGAGGAGTTTGCAATACCAGCTACTATTAATTGAATGCATGCTTTGTTGTCTCTGCAACTTTCCTGAGTATTTTTACTTACATTCTTCTAAATTAGTCATCATAGCAATTCTATTAACAATCCTTCGAGGTAGGTATTTTTACTCTCTAATATAGAGAAGATAAAACTGGAAGTTAGTTTGGAGACCTTAGGGAATATCCTACCTATCCTCTCAATTGAAAACCACCCCCAGCCAAAGACTGGGAAGCAGAATTACTGAAGGGGACTGGGCCCCCAGGAACACTTTTCTGCCTGTGAATGCCAGGTTGAGGGAGTCCCTCACCCTACCCTGTGGAGGAGCAAAAAGGCAGAATAGGCCACATAGTTTGTAGGGCCCAGTGAAAAATCAAAATGCTGGGCACTCTTGTTCAAAAAGAAAAAAGTGTTTCTCTATCTCCTCACTCCCTTCCTTTCTCTCTCCCTTCCTCCCTCTTTCCCTCTTTTCTCCATCCTTTTTCTTTCCTCCCTCCTCCTCCTCTTCCTCCTTCTCCTCCTCTTTCTTCTCCTCTCTCTCTCTCTCATTCTTTCTTTCTCTTCCCCTACTGCCATGTCTCTTGTGTTGTTTTCATGTACTCTCTAATGTCACCCTCCCTTGGGTATGGGAGTACTCACTGGACTGCTTAGGTATGTGTGGGTTGCATGGTGGAGGACAGCAGTCCTGAGGCTTTGTTAAGTGCACCCTCTCACTCACTGCTTGAGCAATAGCAAATCACTGTGTTATGGCAAGGAAGTTAAGTCAGGCATCTTCCCTCCTCATGCCCTGTGCCTACCCACCCACCAGTCTATGAATGACCCCCAGGAGTATTATATCCTCCTTGCGCTAGTGTGCTAGGTTCTTGGGTCAGAAGTTGCAGATATGCAAAACCCATATTTCTTAGGCCCACATGCCAGGCAGATGCTTAAACCCTCTGCATCAATAGGGGCCTCTGAATTTATATCCCAGGAGGAAGGCTGGCCTCTGAAACTCAATTCCCCAAACTTAAATCCTTACTTAATCCTTTTATAATTACTATTTCATAGATCTATTCTAATTTATTCTACTTTGAATTTTCTTTTATATTCTTCCTGTCGGGCAAGGCATCAGTCCCTGCGGATTGCAGTTAAGAGTACACTTGAGATTTGCATCTCTCTCCTAACTTTTCAGTTTCGACCCTTCTGTTTTAGGATAATTTGGCTTCTCTAATATGGAGCCTGGAGAAACCACAGATATTCTGTGAAAACCATTTACTTCAAACAACATTTTAGTATTCCACCTATGCATGCATGTGTGAGTGTATGGAGCAGCAGGAAATTTTCATGATTAAATACACAAGCCCTGGAATCAGGCGAGCCTGTGGTCAAACCTCCAGTCTGACTGGAGGTATTTGTGGACCAGAGGCTCAGGGTTCTTTAATCAACTTTAGAGGGAGTAATGACTGTTATCTCTCAAGTACAAGGGAAGACAAAACCTTGTTTCAGCTCTAGGGGAGAAGAATTATACCAAAGTCTGGCCAGCATTCTCCCTGTGGATGCCCGTGGGAAAAATGAGGTGAGAAAGACTATGTGGAAGTGAATTGGTGCTAAGTAAGGTTTGTATGTTGGTGGGAAAAGGGGTTTCTTGTGAGAATTTTGTAAAAATGAAATTTTGGCCTTACTTTTCCTATATGTACAAGTAAAAATTGCTGTTTTTCACATAAAAGCTGGGAGATAAGTGTGGATAATCCCAAGGGACTTTTCTTATAAACCTAGTGGTTTTTCAGCCAGCTATGGCACCTGCCCTGACAGTTGCAACTTCAGGGGGAATTGGAAAATGTGTTGTAGAGACAGGCCTCTTTTTGCTACTTTAACGCTATGACATTAACTCATGTCTCTCAAAATGGTACATCAAAAAGAAGATTCCATGGTGAAACTGAATTTGCGGATTGTTGCGTGTTATATTCCATCTTGAATATTAACACTGCATTCACCTACTAAAAGCTTGAATGAAACCTCAGTAAATATACCTGCTTAACTTTGTTTAATTTAGTATTCTCTGAAGCTTATTTGACTCCAAATTAAGATTGTATAACAGCCATTAACTTTCTATGAAAACATGTTGGTTTCATATGGGATGTTAATGATGAAAGGTGATCAAGAGGGGGACTCACTTCTGAGAGAGAGGAGAGATATTTGTCTTCTGTAGTTATCTTCTAAGTGGATGTTTTCTTAAAATTAGATATTAGCATGTGGGAAAGGAATGAAGGACCAGTGGGAACTTTGGACCCACTGAGAAGAGAGGTTCATTTCTCTGTGCATTATTTAATATCATAAAGCCCTCCCTGGAATTTTCTGTCCCATGCTGTAACTCAAGACAAAGACTTCTGATAAAATTAAGTAGGATATTATCTCTGAAGTATATTGGGAAGATAAAGTGCCAGATTAAATCATACCACCACTGAAGTCATGCATTTGTCACACGAGGACACAGTACTGCAAAGTAGGATAAAGCCATGCAAAGAACATTTGTTAGCCATCAGGGGGTTGCTGCGCTCTAGCAGCAGAGGAAGGGGCATAGGGAGGCCTATGCACTTGGTGATCTTGAAATCACCTTTCTAGAATACTTGTCCACCTTGAGATAAAAGGGAAAAAGAGACTGTTTCTTAGGCTGGAATCTTCATAGTTCTGAGGGTAGATTTATTTGAATTCCTGGTGCTAATGGGAGTAACTCTGTGCTTAAAGAGCTGCTTGTTGTTGTTAGGTGCCATCAAGTCGGTATCCGACTCATAGCAGCAACCTTGTGTACAACAGGTGAAACACTACTGTCAGTGCTTCTCTGCTGTTCATAGGGTTTTCAATGGCAGATTGATTTTTAGGAGGGGGTTGCCGGGTCCTTCTCTCAAGCCTACAGTACCTGGTGTTCCCAGGTGGTCTCCCATCCAAGTACTAACCAGGCCCTACCCTGCTTAGCTTCCGAGATCTGATGGGATCGGATGCCACAGGGCTATGGCTACAGGCAAAGAGCTGCTTGGGGCTCTGGAAAAGCAGTGCCATCCATCTTTAGGTTTTTCTTAAGGAAAGACATGCCCTTCTTGCAAATCTAGGGCAGCTACTGATTGCTGCTTTGTGTATTTCCAATGGGAATGACAGGATAAGGTTTTCTAGATATTTTCTATGTTGTTGTTAGGTACCATCGGGTCTGACTCATAGTGACCCTATGTATAACAAAATGAAACCCTCCCAGACACTGTACTGTGCTCAGTACTACATCAGTGCTTCTCTGCTATTCATTTGGTTTTCAGTGGCTGATTGTTATGAGATTGCTTTAGGAATGGGCTGCCTGGTCCTTCTCCTGTTTTTGCAGTACTGGGGATTGAACCCTGGGCCTTATAGACCACAGAGCAGTACTCTACCAACTGTGCTAAACCCCAGCCTGAAATTTAGTTTATGAAAAGAAAAAAAAACATGACTTGGGGTCCATAATTTGGAAGCAGAGATACCTCTCTGACATTCTTATCCATGAAGACATCCGATACTATCACCACAAATGATAGGGGTGATTGGAATGATAGTTCAGGAATAAGCAAGCAAAGAGGTATTACCTGATGTAAGTGCTCTGTGTGTTTTCCACTAAAGCCCATACATTCCTTTTTTTTTTTCAGAGTGCCCTGTGATCTGTTTCTCCCACATTATTCTTTGCTACTGTTCTCCGCTTGTCCCTTCAGTCTGGATTGCCTGGGCACCATTTCTGCGTAGCAAAATTTTATCCATATACTTTGAGGTCCTTTCCAGACTTTTCTGCATCTGAGAAGTGTTTCCTAGTTGCCTCCACACAAACACACACTGCTCTCCTCTGGCCTGTCTGGACGTTTCTGACAGCATTTTTCACATTTGATTTCTACTATTATGGTGCATGGTTGTCTTTGAGGTTCATACTGTGAACCCTTTGAAGATGAAATTAGACTGTAAATCACACGGACATCCCTTTCCCCCAGCACTGAGCACATAACTAATGCTCAGTAAATGCCAGTTGAGTGACACTTAAACATTTGCAAAAGACTGCAATTGGAGGGAGGTAAAGCTTATCATTCATTATCCTGACTTCAAAGACTGGATGATATTCCTCTCACTTGCTTCCCAGACTAGTGTTTCCCAAACCCTGTTCCTTCTCATATCACTCTTGTGAGTGATGTCACCTCTGTGTATTACCTCTGTTTACTTTATGATTTTCTTTAAATGGATTCTCCTTTTCCTTGCGCTAACATTTAAAAAGCAGACCATAGACCTCTACAGAAGCCTAGTATCATTTGATCTTAATAGAAGATAAACATACTCTCTAAATATAGTGAGCATAAAACATTATTGAATTCGTTCATCGAACAAACGTTTATTGAGCATCTACTGTGTACAAAGCATTATGATAGGAACTAGGGTATATAGCAAAGAAGAAGGACACGATCCCAGCTAAACAATAATAAATACCGTAAAGCAAAATGAAGCAGGGCAAAATGAAAGGATGGAGAGTAATTAGGGTTCTATTTAGATAAAGAAGTCAGGGAAAGGCTCCCCAAGGAGGTGATATTTGAGCAGAGATAAAATAAATTGTGCAACCATGTGAAGGCAGAGTGTCAGGGCCCAGGAAACAGCAGGTATAGAGAGCCTGAATGAGCCTCAGGACCTGTAAGGCGGCTGGTTTGCAGGAGTGTACTGAGTTAGGGGAGGAGCATTGGGAATTGAGGCAGCACATAAAAGCAAGAATGAGAAACTCTCAAGGCTCAGGGGCCAAGGTCCTGAATGAATTATATTCTAAAAGGGAAACAGGTACAAGAAACATTGATGGCATGGTCACCATGTGTCCTGCTCTGTACTAAGCACTTCCCGCATCATCTCATTTACGTACCTCAGTAAACCTATGCGTGCAGGTGCAGTTGTTATTCCCAAATTAAATATGAGAATATTGAAATTTAGAAAGGTTAAGAAATGTGTCCTTTGTCCGTCTGGATTTTTTGCTTCTCCACTCTGCATTTTGCCTGGGGAAGCTGCCTACTTTAGATTACCCCAAGGGATCCTCTTATCTTTTGATTTCTGGTGCTTTTGGCCAATTGGAAGCACTGGCAAGAGGTCATAGGGTGGTCAAGGAGCTGTGGCCAACACCAGCCCTAAGGTGTGCCTCTTAAGGTTTCCCCACACCCTGCTCACACATTTGTAGGGAGTCCACTTATTAAATGTTTTGCAAATTACCCAGTTTGAGTGTGCCATGTGTCTTCTGGAGGGTCCATGACTTATATCATCTTAGGTTAGGAACTCAGATTTAGACTTGCCAGGTCCAAAGTGGGTTTCCTGAACCATTTTGCATAATGCCTCCAGCATATTGGCTGCAGGAACATTTCTTCAGGGATTTGAGAAAGTGGTGCAACATGGTGACTAAGAAACAAGCGATACAGTTTCAAGCTTGGCCCTAGCCCTCACTATCTGTGTAACGTGTGCCCTGCTTTTCTTGTCTGTAAAATGGAAATAATATCAGCATCTGTGTCACTGGGCTGCCATGTATACTTAATGACTTAATATTTGTAAGATTGTTGACAACAGTGCTTGGCACAGAGAACATACTCAGTAACTGTTAGCAAGGTTCTTTATTATCAAGGTAGGGTTGGGCTCCAGAAAAAGACTTTGGCCTTTTTCTGAGGATGAGATTTTAAGCTACAGTTCTCAAATTTTGTAATCACTTAGTGAAGTCTTATTATACTTTCCAAGGCTCACCCAGATTCTAGATCAGTAGTTATAAAGTGGTGCCAAGAACCTGTATTTTTAAGCTGGGAACCCCCAAGTGATTCTGAGCAAAGTGGCACCGAAGCCTGCTGAGAGCAGCATTGCCTTAAAGGGTCCAGCAGCCCTAGGAAATTCAGGGAGGGAAGAGCTGATACAGCAGGAGCTACGAAGTTCTGCTGTGCATCACCAGCTTCCCAGGCAGAACAGTGTGTATTAAACAAGATGGTGTGAAAAGTGCTATGAAACATACAACCAAGGATGCCATCAGTAAGTGACTACCAGGAGATGTGCATGGGGGATGCATAAGAAGGATGGTGAAGTAGGGCAACTTCAACAAGGAGGTCAGAGAAAGACTCTAGAAGAGAGGTTGTTTGAACCAAGATGTGAAAGACAAAACAGAACCAGCCAAGCAAATGTTTTGGAAAAGTGTTCAAATCAGAGGCAATGGCAAGTGCAAAGGCACTGAGGCATTAAGAATTCAGTGTATTGAAAGAATTGTGAAAAATGGATGAATGGTAAGAAATAAGGTCAGAGATGTTAATGTAATTTATTCTCTATTCCTCAATAAATGAAGTCATCTTTTTTTATAAAAATAAATCCTCTTCTTCATTTCCCTTTAATCATATGGCACTCTCCAGATACATTCTGTATGGTCTCAGTGGCTTTCACCCTTTCTGGTTAACCCTATCTAATCCAGATTCTTCATGTACTTCAAGGACATATTTTATTGTTACCATCTTCAGGAAGCTGTTGATGATAATTCCAGATAGAAGCAATCCAGTGTCCTCTCTAAACCACCACAGCCATTACCTCCACCTTTTTTTTCCCCCAGTTTTTTTGAGACAAAGTCTTACTGTAATAGCCCAAGCTGGCCCCGAACTCACAGTACTCCTTCCTCAGCCTCCTGAGTGCTAGGATTATGGGTGTGTGCCACCAGGCATGGCTAAGTCCCTACACCTTTCTAACAGAGGATAACTCTCTTTATCTCATGTATCTTTCTCAGCCTGTCATACCTGCCTACTTCGTCCCCATTCTGAAGACCAACACCCTGCCTGATTCACCTAGAAGTCCCTTTCTCCCTTGTTCAATGTGAGCCATGCATTCTGCACAAAACCAGAGCTCCAGTGCTATTTACTGAAGAAGTTATGTGCATTCAATTTATTTCAACACCAATCAAAAAGAAAAATCTAAGCATACATACACCATAATTAAAGCAACAAACAAAACTATATTAGCTCTCTGCCTAAAAGTATGTTTTTGACTTTCCCATAATGGTTTCTGATCTTTCACCTTTGAAAGAACATACTGCAATTGAAATGAAACATTATTAGCCTAGACAGTTTTAGGAAAACCAAATCATTTGTTGACAAAGAATGATTAGCACAGCCAGAAATGAAAACCATGAAGAAATAAAATACTATCATGTTAACCCATTTGAGTAGTTACTTGGGAGCAGTGTGGAACAAAAGAACAGAAGGTGAGAAGATGAAAAACGAAGACAGATAAAATGTTCTGCTGATTTAGAGGGTATATCTACTAGCTTCTGGTTGGTGGTGTGACAATACACTCTCTGTGGCTAAGCTGAATTTGCCCACACCTGTAGATTCTTCCAAAGCATTCCTCTCCTGGGCAGGGACACTATTTATTGGTAGTCAAAAACAGTCTTATTTAATTCTACTACTGCCCCACATATCTGACAGCTTATTGTGCTCTGGGGGCTTGGGAGTTCTTGCGATGCTGTGATGCTGAAAGCTGTGCCAGATACCAGTAGGGTCACCCATGGTGGATAGGTTTCAGTTGAGCTTCCAGACTAAGACAGACTATGGAGAATGACCCGGCAGCCCACTCCTGAAACAATTAGCCATTGAAAACCCTCTCAATAGCAGAGAAGCACTACCCAACATAGTGCCAGAAAACAAGACCCCCCAGACTGGAAGGCATTCAAGAGACAACTGGGAAAGAGTTGCTTCTTCAAAGTAGAGTTGACCTTAATGATGGGAATGGAGTAAAGCCCCTGGTACCTCCATTTGCTGATGTGGCACTGCTGAAAGTGAGAGGAAACACAGTGGCTGCAATAGTGGGCTCAAACATAAAAATACTGAGTGCATGGCAAAGTGTTGGGTAGTATTTCGTTCTCTTGTACATAGGGTTGCCATGAGTTAGACCCAACTCTACAGTACCTAACTGCGAAAAAACAACTGCCTGGGTTAATGAGTAGCATCATCTAATTTTTTAGAAATCTCCTTTTATTACTAAATGATGATGAGGTACAGGGCAATACAGCATTGGCTTTTTCCATTATGTATCCATTACATCACTTCTGGCAACACTTTCATCAACCCACAGATTTATGGAGCCTTATGGTTAATATGCCTGCAGCTGTAGTCCTGTGTCATCTGACCCCATCAGATCTTGGAAGCTAAGCAGGGTCGGGCCTGGTTAGTACCTGGATGGGAGACCGCCTGGGAACACCAGGTACTGTAGGCTTGAGAGAAGGACCTGGCAACCCCCTCCCAAAAATCAATCTGCCATTGAAAACCCTATGAACAGCAGAGAAGCACTGACAATAGTGTTTCCCCTGTTGTACAGAGGGTCGCTATGAGTCGGATACCGACTCGACAGCACCTAACAACAACAACAACAACAACATGGTTAATATGTTGTAAAACTCAAGTGCATATTTGGGTTATATTCCCCTATTTTTCCACTGTACTCATGAAGTTGTGTTGTTTACATTAACATTATCCTCTCCTCCTTTATCCCTCTACATTGACTCTCCTCTCCATCCCACCTACTGCAGTCTTCACTCCCCTCTGCTAGTTCCCTCTCTCCTTCTTTCTACTCTTTATATTGTCCCTTCTTTACTAAGTTTAATTGTACCTTTTTAATATATCAACTTACATATAGGGTTTTTCTTCCTTTAAGTAAGATTCAGCTCCCACATATGAGTGAGAACATAGGTATTTCTCTTTTTGAGCTTGTGTTCATTTGCTTCAGATATGTTCTTCAATTCTATCCATTTTGTTGCAAATGACATTATTTCACTTTTTTATTGCTGAGTAGTATTCTATTGTGTATATGTACCATAATTTTTTTGTCCATTTTTCTATTGATGGGCATCTTGGTGGTTCCATATCCTTTCTATTGTGAAAAGTGATGCACAGAATGTGGAGATGGAAGTGTCTCTGTGGTATGATGACTTGTCTCCCTTTGGGTAAATTGCCAGTAGTGATATATCTGGGTCATATGGTAGTTCTATTTTTAGTTTTCTGAAATATCTCCATGTTGATTTCCAAAGTTGTTGAACCAATTTACAGTCCCACCAACAACGTAAGAGGGTTCCTTTTTTCTCCACAACTTGGCCAGCATTTGTTCTTATTTGTTTCGTTGATCTTGGCCATTCTAACTGGAGTTAGGTAGAATCTCAGAGTTGTTTTGGTTTGCATTTCCCTAATGACTAGGGATATTGAGGAATTTTTCAACATCATCTCATTTTTATAAATGTTGAGACTGACCTGCTGTACTGGAAGCACGAAGCCATTGCAAGTGAGGGTATTGGCCCTGTGGCTGGACAGCCTGTGCTCCATTTCTGGCTCCATCCACTTGGTCTCCAACCCTGAGCATATTCTTTGTCCTCTTGAGCTTTGATGTCCAGTTAGAGCTCTCCAAAATGAAGGCTGTGGGTACCATGGATCAAGGGTGTCTGTTCTCTGGATATTTGGAGTCAAGAATTTATATGGAGGTATCTTAAAAAACTAAAAATTGATCTACCGTATGAGCCAGCTATAACACTATTGGGAATTTACCCAAAGGGAGATGTGTCGTCATACTACAGAGACACCTGCATCTCCATGTTCAATGTAGCACTTTTTACAATAGCAAGGATATGGAACCAACCAAAGTGTCCATCAACAGAAGACTGGATAAGAAAACTATGGTACATATACACAATGGAATATTACTCAGCAATCAAAAAAAAAAAGGAATAATGCCATTTGCAACAAAATAGATGGAATTGGAGAAAATTATTTTAAGTGAACGAACACAAGCTCAGAAAGAGAAATACCACATGTTCTCATGCATATGTGGGAGCTGAATCAAAATTATAAGAAGGAAAAAATCCTATGCGGAGGTCAGAAAATAACAACAACAACAACAATAATAGTAATAATATAAAAAACTAAAGTTGACCTAGCAGAGAAGGGACAATTTGGTGAGTGCAAAAGAAGGAGGGAGGGATCTAGCAAAAGGAGGAAATCCTGGGAGGGGAGAGAGGAGGGAGGAGAAACAAGGAAGAGTAAGGAATAGGGGAGGGGTGACCTCAGGGTGAACAGCCCAACTTTAATAGTCCTGGAAATAATTATAGTAGCACCAATAATACCAAAGAATGGTAATAATATAGACGGGCTAGAAAATTCATGTAATAGTACTGACAATGGAAAAAAGATAGTTCACTACAGAAAAGTTTTGATCTTAAACATAATTAGGACTCATGGATAGATAGAAAAATATTACCATAAAAAGACAAGCGAATGGAAGAGAAGTCTTTGGTGGTGGTGGTGGGGGGACAGGGGGAGGAAGTGCACAAGAGGGTAAGGGGGAATATATGTGTAATGTACAACAAAATGCATGTATGGAAATGTCACAATGAAATGCATGTCAGAATGAATCACATTAAATTGTACATTAAAAATTTCCAATAAAAAAAAAGAATTCAGGATTCTCAATACTTGACCATGGATGTCATAGTCTTTATAGAACATTATTGTTGTTATTGTTTTTAGTTGCTGCTGAGTTGGGTCCAACTTATAGTGACACTATATACAACAGAAGGAAATACTACCTGACACTGTGCCATACCTGGCACTACTGTCAGTGCTTCTCTGCTATTCATAGGGTTTTCGATGGCTGATTGTTTTCAGGAGTGGGCTGCTGGGTCTTTCTCCCTAATCTACAGCACCCAGTATTCTCAGATGGTCTCCCATGGAAGGACTAACCAGGTCTGACCCTATTTAGCTTCTGAGATCTGATGAGATCAGATGTCGTGGTGGTATGGCTGTAAGCATAGAACATTATAGATGAGGTTAAACTTGTCAAGCAAAGGGTGAAGGTAATGTCTCCTGGTAAATTTCCCTTTACCACCTGTTCCACACCCAGTCTCTCACAGAGACAAGCGGGTGGGGTGGGGGAGAGTTGATTTTCTGAGAAAGGATGTAGGGGATTCTCTGACTTCCCTTTAGTTTGGGACTTTGATTTTGGTATAATGTGGGTCACATGGTCTGTAGAAATCTCTCCATGTTCTGACACTGTGGAGAATTCAGTGCTTTTATCGGATTCATAAGTGGGAGTGGGAGAAGGACATGATTCTTAAAAAGTAAAGAATTTTTAAGCCATAAGCAGTTAAAGTTACGTTATGAGTAATTCTGTGTTCTGCATGGTACTACATATAATAATAAAGAGGATACTATATTATACCCTTAATTTCTACACTCAAATATCAGTTTTTATATCCCTTTTACGATTTTTCCAGTAGAAATTCATTTAATATATGGTTTTCCCCACTTCTGAAGATATCTTTTCCTCCATCATCATCAACTAGGCTTTAACTCAAGTGCCAAGCACCTTACTGAGCACTCAAAAGCACATTAGCTCATTTGACATCACATTGATTCTCTAAGTAACATTAATATCTATCCATTACACAGAAAAGGAAACAGTTGAGATTGGTTCTAAGGCTATCTGCCCATGCCTTTAATGTTCTTGTCTTTGCTAGACCCCTCAGTTTGTGAGTATAAGCTCTCAAGTCTTCTGTGTGGTTTACAAAACATCTAGGTCTAGAGGTTTCAGAATTGTCAAAAACTTAGTCCATATCACATGTAGATAGATCATTCTAAAGCCTACAGATTATGTACCCTTTGTGTCAGTATGTAAACTTTCCCCCAAAGCAAGTCTTGATTTTATAAACAGATTTTGCATGACAGGTTAAGTGACATCCCACATACAACACTATTTAAAGGCTTCATGGATATATATTAAATTTTTAGGTAGAGAGACAGAACAATACACTAAAGAATCTAATGAAAATATGAAGCATATGAAAAGTAAGAGAAAAGTTGCTTTCTAACACTTGGAAAGGCAAATGCATACCAAATTGATATTTGAAAAGAAAGAAAAAGCTGACAGAAGATAAGTAGGGCTAAGTTAGAGGCAAATTCTTCACTGCTTTTGGAACTCAACTCTGAAAAGTTAAGCTGTGTAACTTATAGAGGCGAAGAAACACCATGGTATTTTCGTGTCTGGTGTTGAGTAAATAGACTTGAATTTAGGCTTCCTTATGCCTTAACACTTGATAGCTTAATTCACTCAACTATAAAATAAAGGTGAGACATGACCTATCTTATAAGGTTGTAGAGAAGATACAGTGTAAGCACTCTATAGGTGGTCAATGAGCATTGATATTCTTTATTCCTTTCTTTAGAATTTCTCTTCTAATTTGTTATAACACCGAGTACTGTTTCTAGAGGCCCATTCTTTAAAGATGGAAATCTCAATCCTGACTTTTCTGGTATCTGAAAGATATAGGACCTTGTTGATGAGTCACAAGAAGCTCCTGAATATTCTTTAGAATCCCTCAAGGATTGCAGTTTTGCCATTTCTAAAACATGTCAAGCCAGAAAGAATACCAGTCCAGTATAAGTTTCCAAGATGAGCAAAGACTGGACAGGGACTGCCCTGCATGGAATGTCCTTTTCTAATGAAAACTGAGATGGGCAACATGGTTTAGTATTATTTTCTGGGTGTCCTTCTAAATAGCCAATGCTTAGACCTTTGGACCAGGAAATCTAATCTTAGGAATCTTTCTTGAAGACCTAATTATTAAAAAATTACTGTCTTGGATATGCATAGAAGGTGTTGATTATGGCACCATTTATATTAGTATAATTATTTATTGGACTAATTGTTAATTAGAAATCAACTAACTGTTCACCTATAGGGGACTGGTTATGTTATGACTGATCTGTGTAAGGGGGATTCTATGGTCATAAAGATGTAAAGAAAATTTAAATGTTTGCAGTGCATTAAGTTTATGATTTAGGCTAGAAAACATGTTCAGGGTGACCTTTTGTGAAAAAAGATTAATAGGAATATAACACACATATAGATAAAATTTGGAAGGCAGAAACATAGGCAATATGTCTTTTTATCTTTGTGCTTTCCTGAATTGTCCCTAATCTCTACAAAAGCTTTGGTAATAAACCTTGATAATTTGGTAATAAAAACAAGAGTTGCAAGCCAGGTGCTGTGGTATGTGCCTGATATCTCAGTGATTTGGGAGGCTAAGGCAGGAGAACCAGGAGTTCAAGACCAGAGGCATCCTGTGTGACCTAGTGAGACATTGTTTCAAAATAAAAAATACAAAAATGTCTGGGGATTTAGCTCAGTAGTAGAGTAGTTGCCTCACATGCTTGAGGTGCTGGGTTCAACACCTTACTACTGAAAACAACAACAAAAAAATCATTTTAAAAACCTCAAAGACTGATAATTCAAAACACAAATTGCTGTGTCTTTACCTTCCTTGTTTTATTTTCCTCAGGCCCAAAACACATACATATGCCTCAGTTTCCAATAATGAACAACTTAGGGGAAAGAACTCAACTATACTTCAATTTTTCCATTTAAGGAAAGATTGTTTTCATTTTTAATGTCCAGCTGACTAGGCGAAAGGAAAGAATAAAAGAGAAGCAGCTGATTAAGGTGATGCAAAGCTTCAAGATAATAATTTTAACAATCCCACTTAACACTGGGACAGCACCCAGCATCTTCTAAGTTGTCTCAGATATTAGTTAATTAAGGAAAGCCAGGAGGACAATGACAAGAGTGAGAGATTTAATCTAAGAAGCATGAGGGGGCCTTTAGATAATGAGGAGATGAGAACAACAGAGGGACAGTAACAAAAGCTGCCAGATGAGAAATTCAGTGCAAAGTCTGATATATCATAGTTTCTTAGAGGTTTTGAAGGCTGAAAGCAGAAAGCATAAATTGGAAAGACCCAGGGAGGGAGGAGAGAATGATGAAATTAATAGAATAAAGGAAAGGAAGTCATTGGAAAATTTAACAAAGCCATATTGTTTTCTGGAATCCATCATTAATCTATGCACCAATACTTTGTAAATATTAGAATATACAATAGGTCATGTGACCAGGGGACTCACATAATACCAACACCCTTAAACATTGGTCCTGCCACACAGAATTACTGATAACAGTTATCTCTGTAAGGAGAGAAGGCATTAAACTTACATCACAGGTGTTCTTCAGGGGAACCTTAGGGGACTGCCAAGCTCCTGCCCTAAGAACCAACTGAAATGTACTGAGAACACCGGTAAACCAGCAGCTATCCAAAGAGCACGTCTTGGGCACCCTAATAGAAGGTTATGACCGGGAGCTCAGAGCAAAAGCTAACATGAAAAATGCTAATTTTCAAAACTGTCGTTGATTGATTCAATTCTTATTAATATTAGCCTATCTTTTTTACTTCATTACTTGCCCCAAATGGCCTCATTCTATAATATTTATTAATTATGTTTATTGAGATCAATGATATAGTCTCTTAAAGTTCTTCCCAGGGTACAAAGAGTAGAGCTACCATTTGTAGTGGCCCTTGAAAGATGGAGAGACAGGCTGTCTGTATAGATGAGGGGAGAAAATTCCAGAAAAGAGGGTGGGAGTAGCCAAATGCCAGAAAACCTAGAAGCCAAAGAAGAATTTCTCACTCTGCTTCAGTGAGTGGATAGACAGACATTGTTTAGAGTTGTTTCATTTATAATGACTTGCCCTGCCTTCCTGAGCAGGTTTAAAGCTGTGCAGTGATACATTAACCATCCTGAAAACAGGCCTCTCAACACCTGCTCTTCCCCACCTGAAACCCAAACGTTCAAGGCTGTGACCGACATACAGCTGCCAATTACCAAGTATGAGCTTTCTGGCTCCCTGTTGATTCACACGTATCAGAAGCCAAGTGAGAAAAAGTCCAATGCAGTAAACACATCTGTGTGCTTAGGTTGTACCTGTACATCTTATTGCATATTTTTGTGCTTTATTTATTAAAAAAAATTAAAAAATCAGATTTCAAGTTCACTGCTGGTATGTTGCGCACTGCATTTCTGATATTTGACTTGAAACAGCAGTGGTGGGGGAGGTGAGAGCAAGGAGGTGACCAGCTTATAGTCAAAGGCAAGCACAGTATGAGCATTTTCAGCGGTGTTTATGAATTAAATATAAAGGGCTTAATTTTAGCTGCCTGCCCTGGTGGGCTTTCAAAGGCTCCTCACTTATCATAATCATAGTTTTTCTGCCTTTCTTTCCTCCCTTTATTCTTTCCATTCCCTTTCTTGTCTCCTTCCTTCTTTCCTTCATTTGGTTTTTATTTACTTGTCTTATGTATAAGCACTGAAGTTATTTGGTGTTTGGGTCACTGGAGGGGAAAATCCACATAGGCCATCACTTTGCTTTCCTGCTCAGATCACACTTGCTCTGCCTCTCTTCCATATATCCTTTGGAGTTGGATGTATGATGCCTCTGAGGTATAAACTAATTTTGTCATTTGTTTAAGCAAAATGGCACTACAAAATAAAAACCACAAATCACATTCAGAAGCCAAGTAGGAATGACTCCATGCCACCATGCACGGTGGCGCATGCCTATAATCCCAGCAACTTGGGAGGCAGAGGCAGGAGTATTGCAAGTTCAAGACCAGAGGCAGTCTTGCATGATTTAGTGAGACCCTGTCTCAAAAAGTAAAAAAAAAAAGGGCTGGGGGTGCAGCTCACTGGTACAGCACTTGCAAAGCAAGCACCAGGCCCTGGGTTTAAACCCCCAGTACAGAAAAAAAAAAAAAAAAAAAAAAAAAAAAAAAAAAAAAAAAAAAAAAAAAAAAGACTCCTATAGGTTGTAGGGTGGTATATGTCTTGGCCCACCATGTCTGTTTTCTCAGGTGGTTGGGGTTGGCTACAGCCAAATGAAAGGTGCAGGAGAGCCAGCTGCCTTCAAAACCTCTTGTTTTAGTTTTCTAGGGTTGCTGCAGCAAACTATCATAAAATGAACGGCTTCAAAGAATAGAAATTTATTCTGTCACAGTTCTGGAGGCCAGACACCAGAAATCAAAATGTCATCAGACTCAGTTCCTTCTAGAGGCTCTGAGGGATAATCTGCTACATGCCCCTCCTGTAGCTTCTGGGGACTTCCAGCAATTTGTAGCATTTGGCCTATAGATATATCACTGTAGTCTGCTGTTGTCTTTACACATCCTTCCCGTGTCTCAGTGTATTCTCTTTTTCTCTTATAAAGATAGACATCATTGGTTTTAAGACCTATTGTAATTCCAGGAATATCTCATCCTGAGAACCTTAACTTAGTGGTATTTGGAAAGACCCATTTCCATATAAGGTCACATTCATGGATACCAAGGATTGTTGTTTTTGTTATGTGCTGTCATGTCCACCTCATAGCAACCCTATGTACAATGGAATGAAACACTACCCAACACCATGCCATGCACGTGATCTTTTTTATGTTTAAGTCCGTAATTGCAGCAACTGTGTCAATCCATCTGTTGTTGTTGTTGTTAGGTGCCGTCAAGTCGTTATCTGACTCATAGTGACCCTCATAGGGTTTTCAATGGCTGACGGTTTTGGGATTGCCTTGGGAGTGGATTGCCAGGCCCTTCTTCCATTTTTGCGGTGCTGAGAATTGAACTCGGGACCTCAGAGACTGCAGCGCAGCACTCTACCAACTGAGCTAAATCCCAGCGGAGGGTCTTTTTTTTTTGTTGACCCACCACTCTCCCAAACATGATGTCCTTCTCCAGGGATTGGTCCCTCCTGACAACGTGTCCAAAATACATAAGATGCAATCTAACCTCCTTCCAAGGAGCATTCTGGTTGCACTTCTTCTATGAAGGATTTGTTAATTCCCTTGATAGCCCATGATATATTCTGTACTTGACCTGGGTATATCTTAATGGGACCAGTATTCAAGCCACTTCACCAGTATTTGTTCTTCACATTACCAACATTGGTCCAAAACCAACCAACCAATCAATCAATAAACGAACAGCAGGGTATCCAATTCCTTGCCTTTCCTAACTTCTTTTTGTGGTACTGGGGGTTGAACCCAGGGCCTGCTCTGCAAGTGCTGGACCACTGTGCTGCACCCCCAGCCCTGTTTTTTTTTTTTTTTTTTTTTTTTTAACTTTTTTGAGACAGGGTCTCGCTAAGTTACCCAGACTGCCTCTGGTCTCGAACTTGTGATCCTCCTGCCTCTGCCTCTTGAGCCACTGGGATTACAGGTGTGCGCCACTGTGCCTGGCTGCCTTTCCTAACTTCTCAAGGCCACCCTCCATCCATGGCTTTTGGCTCCTTCCTCTGTCCTCTAAGTTCAGGAACAATTGCTTAAGTCATTTTCACATCACAGTTCTGGGACCTTGCTTCCAGCATCACATTCTCCTCCTCTACCTGACTCTTCTACCTCCCTGCTTCACTTTTGAGGGCTCTTTTGACCACTTTGGGTCCACTCAGATAATGCAGTATGATGCTGCTATTGTAAGGTTACTCCATGAACAACCTTAATTGAATTGGTGATCTAAATTCTCTTTTTCCATATCAGGCCACTAATTACAGGTTTGGGGGATTTGGATGTAGAGTTTTCTGTTTATTGTTGTGTTGAGTGTTGGGGTTGTAGATATTATTTTGTTCTAAATCTAGAGTAAATTCAAGGATATAGTTAGCTGTTTTCCCCAACACATGAAGAAATCAGGAAATCTGCCCAAAGTGGGAAGAATGAAGATAAGAGAGAGATGAGAGAAAGAGAAACTCCTGTTTTTTTAACCCCTGGATCCAGACATGCCTGAAGTAACATACATAACTTTAGTATCATCATATAAGCCAAGAGTTTCCTCTTGTTTGTTTCAGAGTATTTTGAATTGAGATTCTCTTATATTTCAAAGACTCCTAATTACATATGTGGGCTGGGATTTAGCTCAGTTGGTAGAGCACTGCCCTGCAGTCTCTGAGGTCCTGAGTTTGATTCCCAGCACTGCAAAAATGGGAGAAGGGCCTGGCAATCCACTCCCAAGGCAATCCCGAAACCGTCAGCCATTGAAAACCCTATGAGGGTCGCTATGGGTCGGATACCGACTTGACAGCACCTAACAACAACAACAATTACATATGTGTGTCTTATACATTATATGTTCATATATGTATGGAAAAATCAAGGAAGAATAGCAAGAAATAGAATTACGGTGGAAGATATGGGGTATTATTGCTTGAATATTATAAAAGCATATATAAAATATGTATTACTTTTGTAGTTTTAAAGAGGAAGAAAAATAAGAGACTACAGCATAAAACCTAAGTTCCTCTAACATGTAGCTTAAAAAGCAGAAACCTCAAAATTTCTGTTTTATTTGGTACTTTTAAATAGTACATAGCCCACTCAAAAGCCAATAATTACAAGTTGCTTCTTAGGCCCTGATAATATGCTTTATCCTTTAAAAAAGCTATTTAGATGGGGTCACAGATGATGAAAGGCCCATGGTCAGAGGGACAAACAAAGGGCCTGCTGGCTCATCTTTATAGGCCTAACAGCCCCTTTCCTGGTCCACAAGGCAGAGTTGAAAGCACAAGTTTGTCCTAGTTCTCTTTCTTGCTTCCTTGGACTATAAATAAGCACATTATGGAGATCTAAATTAAAAGAAGCAAAAACAAATGCCTGCATTTCCATTGGCAAAACAAAGACATGAAAGCAGCCTGGACTGCAAGTATATAAAACATGGAAAGGGAAGAGTTTGTTAAAATGTCACAATTAAGAGCTCTGAAGAATTCTCCTGCTGGACTCGGCACAGTGGACTGCAATATGCAGGCTCCCAATTTCCTCTTCTCTTTTTTACAACAGTCCATAGACAGAGACCCTTCAACGGGTAAGAGGGATCTCGGTGCCACATCCTTGGAAGAGGCCTCTGAGGACTGTGGCCAATGCAGAGACTTCAGGACTAACACCTTTCTGCTGCGAGGTTCCACAACCTCCACTCCTTAATGGGCATAGGAATCATTACTCAAGAACTTTAGTCACCACTCAGATTCTCAGTCTCTGTCTCCCATAGTCACCACTCAGATTCTCAGTCTCTGTCTCCCAAAGATTCAGAATCCATAGCTCTAGAGCTAAGTCTAGCAATCTGCATCAGCAAGCACCCTAAATAATCAGATGCAGACCACACTTGCAGAACAAATCAATACACTCCTCCTTCCCCACCCCCCATCTGTTGCACCTTTGCCCTTTTATCTTCTTTAAAGTATTCCAGACTTTGAAAAGCAAAAATGTGGACTTACTAATATATTTTTAGCCTCCACTCTTTTGGCAGGTATTTGAATGAGATACTGTTGTTGATCAGAAGTTTAAAACACACAAAAAACCCCATACTCCATTACAAGGAGAGTAAAGAATTCACACTCCTCTGCAGCAGTGGTCTCTAACTTTTCAGCACCAGGGACTAGTTTCCTGGAAGACAGTTTTTCCAGAGATGGGGCAGGGGTTGGGATTATTTAGTCACATTACACTTATTGTGTAAACACAGATGAAACTTCCTTCACCTCCTCTTCCCTCTGTACTGGTCCATGGCCTGGTGGCTGGGGACCCCTGCTCTAGAGAGAATTAATCAATTTTTTAATATGTTAAATTTACTAGGCTGTAGATGATTATTCAAATTTCAGGGAAAGAAAAAAGTCATTCTTTACTGATCAAACTTTCCTTGCTGTTGTTGTTAGGTGTCTTAGAGTTGGGTCCAACTCACAGCGACCCAAAGTACAACAGAAGGAAACATTTCCCAGTTCTGTGCCAGACACACAATCTTACTTACGTTTAAGCCAATTGTTACAGATACAGTGTCAATCCATCTGGTTGAGGGTTTACTTTTTTATCATTGACCTGCCACTCTCCCAAACATGATGACCTTCTCCAGGGATTGGTCCCCCCTGAGTACATGTCCAAAATATGTAAGAGACAGTCTAGCCATCCTTGCTTCCACAGAGCACTCTGGTTGTACTTCTTCTAGGACAGATCTGTTGGTTCTTTTTGTACTCCATGGCATATTCAATAATCATCTCCAGCACCATAATTCAAAAGCATCAATTCTTCTACTGTCTCCCTTATCCAATGTCCAGCTTTCAGAACCATATGATGTGGCTGAAAATACCATGGCACGAGTCAGGCGCACCTTCTTGAATCAAATGTGGAAACTATCAAAGGATATCATTAATATCACACGCAAACCTTTCTGGGCTCATGTAAAAACATGCAGTGGGCTGCATACTTTAGAAACCTTTTATTTCTGCTGAGATATCCTTTTCCTAATAAAATAATTCATTCATATTTCTTCTGGAAGGCTAGTAGCTCAAAATGCTATCACTTCCTTTAAAACAGTCATTGAGAATGGCAGTCAAGTGTATTTGTCTGAGGTTGAGCTGGACTTGCTTCTATTAAATACCAGATAAATAAAAGCAGAGAATTGTTTTAAATTTTCCATTATTCTTTCCAATTAAAAGTGTTGAAACTAAAGAGAGGAAAGAAACATGATGCAGTGATAAGTGACATGGGTTCAAATTTAGGTTCTGTTTAGCAACCTTACCTTGCAGAAATTGTTGTTAGGTGCCATTGAGTTGAGTCTGACCCATAGCAACCCTCATAGGGTTTTCAATGGCTTTATTTTACTTGGCTAATTGGGGCCCTCTCACCTCAGCCTATCTATCACATGAAGCCTTCAAATTAATTTGAGTCTTGTTTCCTCTTATGTATTTTTTTCTTCTCATCCACTACCATGCAGTCACCATCAACAACACTTAGAAATATAAGTCCCAAAATAACAAAAGCTTTTTTTATTGCTGTGTCTACAATGTATAGAAAAACACTTGCCAGGTACTTGGTGGGAGGAAGGAAAGAAGGAAACAAGGAAGGAGAAATGTTGGAAAGAAAGGAGGGAAAGAAGAACTTCTATCTCACATATTAGTGATGAGAATTAAATGAAATAGCCCATGTGAAAACTGCTTTATAATGTAGTTGTCATTTTTTTTCAATAAAAAGAACTTTCAAGAAAAGATGATTTCATAAACGATATGGTAAGTTTTTTTTGCTTCACATTATGTTGTGTAGTTTTCAAAATATAATAGTCTTTTTACTGTCTGCCAAAAATTATCTTTCTTGGGAATGTCAATTTAGTAGAAATTTAACAATTTAATACTAATTTTATTAACATTTCCTATTAAACTGACAATTTTGCTTTGGTATTGTAACTAAAGGAGGTGAGATTCTTCTAGCTGAGAGTATGTTATTTTTAAATCTTCCCCTCCTCCAAAGAAAAAAGCCATAGGTAGCATCTCCAAATCCATGTGTGTACCCTGTATATCTTTATGGGAAAAAATGAATATGCATAAAAATTGGAAAAAATACCAAAAAAGTTCAACCACATTTGCTAAGGGAACAGAGGAACTCCCATAAGGAAGATTTATGTTTAATATGAGATTTTTCATTTCAAAAGACTACATATATTCTTTTGGTTATATACATACAACTGAAGCTGAAAGGTACATGATGTATTCAAGGCCATTCAACTGATTTTAGAAGAGCTGGGACTCCAATCCAGAAATAACTAGGTAGAAAGTCTGTGCTCACTTCCTTTCCCAGTTGTTAAAAGCCTATGAAGTTATGAGGCAATCTGATAGGCTATACTTGGACTTGTTCCAAGAAGTCAGAGGAGACTAAAGAGTAGACTCCTTGAAATTCCAAAAAATATCGTCAGGTATTATTATTATTATTATTATTATTATTATTATTATTATTTTGCCTAATATTTCCTTTCTTCTAAGAATTGCATTTTTCTTTTTGCAGGGGTAAGTTGGTAGGTAGGATTGTTTCTTCCTCCCATGCTGTAAGTGCTAGCTGCCATCATTTTACCTGTGAGCAGCTGACAAGTGTGGTCTAAGTTAGATCTATTGGAAGGATTATAGTCCACCATCCTGGTTATAGTAATTGGTTGAGAAGTCACATGACTCCAGTGAGACCAATCATATTCCATCCGTAGGACTTTTTTCTAACTGAAGCTAGGGGGAAGCCACTTTATTCTCTGATGGCTAAAGTAGGAAGATGTGTCTTTAACCATCCCATCTTTGCTCCAAAGCCAACTTTTCAATGAAATCACATCATTTGAGATTATAATCACATCCATAACATATCTGAGTCATCTTGCTATACTGTCATTTTACTCTGATAGCACTTAGTAGATCGTATTTTTATCAGTTCTGTGCATGGAACAATGCCTGGATTATATAATTGCTCATAAGTGAGTAAATGAAGGAGGGAAGGGGAGCCTGCAGTTGGAAAGATAAGCCCCTCATAGAAAGAAGCATAGATGAGATATGTATAGAGAATGTGTCTTGATGGTAGCAGAGTTGTGCTGTTTAATATGATAGCCACTAACACATGTAGTTTTAGAGCATTTGGAGGGGGCTGGTCTGAACTGAGTATAGATTTTGAATTTTTAGTATAAAGATAAATTTAAAGATCACACGAATAATTTTATATTGGTTGCATATTGAAATACTAATATTTTGGCTATATTGGGTTAAATAAAATATATTACTAAAATTGATTTCACCTTTTTCTTTTTACTTTCTTTAATTTGCCTACTAAATAATTTTATACATATGTAGCTCATTTTCATGGCTTATATTATATTTCTATAGGCTAATTCTGTGTTGGAATCCCATCATTTCTTTCTTTCTTTCTTTTTTTTTTTTTTTGGCTTTCTGCCATCCTTATTTTCTAACTTTTCATTTTTAACTATTTTTAAGCTGTCAGAAATTTTGCAAAAATAATAGTATAGCCATATTACCCTGGCATCTGATTTTGTCAGATCTCAGAAGCTAAGCAGGATTGGGCTTGGTTAGTACTTGGATGGAAGACCATCTGGGAATACTGGGTGCTATAGGCTTGGGAGAAGGACCTGACAGCCCACTCCCCAAACAATCAGCTATCAAAAATCCTATGAATAGCAGAGAAACTCTGACAACAGTGCTGGGTACAGCACAGTGTCTGGTAGTGTTTCCTTCTGTCGTACATAGGGTTGCTGTGACTCGATGGTACCTAACAACAACAATTGTTTATATATACTTTTCCCTGAGTTTCATCTAATGAATATTTCACCACGCTTTTAATGAACTATAGGCTTCATTCAAATTTTTCTACTTTCCCCATTTTAGTCATTTCTCGGTATTAGAATCTGATCCAGAATTCTATATTGCATTTAGCTGTTAGATTTCTTTGCCTCTGTGAGTCTATGAGAGCTCCTAACTTTTCTTAGTCTTGAAGGCTGGGGCACTTCTAATAAACAATAATCACTGATCTCACAGACTGTCTCTATTTATCAATTTGGGTTTGTCTTATTTGTTCTTATTATTTGATTGAGGTTATACATTTGCAGCAAGAGTACTACAGACGCAATTTTGTGATCTCAGGGTATAATAATAATTTCACATTATTTCCCCCTTTGTAATCTATAAGTACTTCAGTGGAGATATTTGAAATACTAAGTTTTTCCTTAAACTTCTGTGTATTGTTTTGTTGTATTGGTGAAGATCTAATCTTTCTGAGGCATAATGCTGAGTGGCAGTACTTCTGTCTATTCATTTCTTTTGCACTGTGGTATTTTATATCCTGTCTTCTTCATCATTTGTAATTTGCATGGCACTGTTGGTATCTGAGTTTGCAGTCCTCTTGGAATTGCCTATCATGTATAAATCCAAGTTTCTTATTGCCAAGTTGTCAGTGCTGCTTATATGTGTCTGAGGCAGCATAGAGATTTAAAATTCTTATATCTGTTCATTTATTTACTTATTTATAATACTGGGGATTGGACTCAGGGCCCTGCGTATGGTAGGCAAATGCTCTCCTACTGAGCTACACCCCTAAGCACCTTTCTTTTATTTTTTTAATTTGAGACAGGATCTCACTGAGCTATGAAGGCTACCTCTACCCTTGAACTTGCGATCTTCCTGCCTCAGCCTCCCAAGTTGCAAGAATTACATGTGTGATAGCTCCAGCCTTCACTCTTATTTTTAAATGGCCCTTTAAAAAATATAGCTCTTCTTTTTCAGTCAGAATGAAAATTTGCTAATGTCTGTCTAATTTACCAAAGTGTCCTCTATTAAAGACCAATTATGTAGGGTCAATAGATGTCATATTTTAAGAAAAGGTTTTATGATCAAATGAGTTTAGGAAATGCAAAGTTAACAAAGATAAACAAATTTCCTGACTGCAGGACTTCTCAGGGCCTTTACTATTGAAATTTACATTGTAAAGAGAACCAGTAAATAGTGTTTCTCAACAGTGTTTGACTTTTTTCTTTGGCAAGCATTTCCCAGGACTAATGTTCCTCATTTCCCAGGCCTGATGTTCCTCAGAAATCACTTTAGGAACCACTGGTATACCTCATCTACCTGGTGAAGACTAAGCAACTTTTCTCAAAATATTTGGGGAAGGCTGTTAGGGAAATTTTATTGGATACAATTGATAAAAATTAGCTTTTTTGGTGCACTGCTGAGAAGTTTAAATTGTACACTTGGAAAGAATCACATGTTCTCTGTCACCCATGTCAGACTTTTTCCATTGTTTATACTGGGTGCTTCAGCCCATGTCCAGTCAGTATTTTCTTTCACAGATTATGTGAACCAGAAGAGGCCAAATCAGAAAGTAGAAAGGAAGGGGACGAGGAAGGAAGGAGGAAAGAAGGAAGGGAGGGAGGGAAGGACGGAGGAAGGAAGAGACAAAGGAAGGAAAGAAGAAAGGAGGGAAGGAAGGAAAAAAGGGAGGGGAGAGAGAGACAAAGAGAAAGGAGGAGGAAGAAATGAAGTAGGAAAGGAAGAAAGGAAAGAGAAATGGAGGAAGCAGGAGAGATAGAGGAAAGAAAGGAAGAATTGATGGATGGAGGAAGGGTCTGAGTTACAATAGTATGTACAGGAAAAATTCCTGTGCTGCCTTTATACACAGAAAGAATGACATGTATACTCAGAACAACAGAAGGAGCTGTTGATGGACATTTATTGATGGGCAGAGAATTCAACCCAACCCAGAGATGAACAATTAAGGGACACAAAAATGCAAAGAAGGCCCTTCATAAGACATTAATGTCATTGACTGAACTCACCTAGCTGCTGGAATGTTGTTGAGTAAAGCTTATAACCAGTTGGAATGGAATAATTTGCATAAATTCTCTAGCTATTGAAAACTGACAAAACTATATTTTCTTAGGGTGAGAGGATATTAAAATGTCTCCTTTGTATATAAGTGCATTACAGTGTAAGCACACTATTGTATAAATGTCCCTCACTATATCAATTAACTTTTAAAAATACACATGAATTATTTAATATAGACAACCTGCAAGCTACAACAGCAGGCCCACAAATAGTCCATTCATTTAAATGACTGATTCTGCTGTGTCCCCTACCATCAACTTTGCTCTTGGAAGCTATCAGTCATTACTTTTTCAGGGTAGCCACCATCATGCTAGAATGAGGTCCTATCTCATGCAAACTTGCCCCATAAGATATTTTCTCTTCTGTCCAATAGTGTGTAGACGTGTGCAAAGTAGAATAAAGAATTAATACTTTGAAGCCAGGTGGTGGTGGTGGTGGTGGTGGTGGTGGTGGTGGTTGTTAGGTGCTGTCAAGTCAGGTCTGACTCATACCTACCCTCTGTACAACAGAACAAAACACTTCCCCGACACTGTGCCAGGCTCGGCACTATGTCAGTGCTTCTCTGCTATTTGTAGGGTTTTCAATGGCTAATTGTTTCAAGAGTGGGTTGCCACATCTTTCTCCCATTTTTGCAGTGCTGGGGATTGAACCCAGGGGCTCAGAGAGTGTAGAGCAGCACTCTATTTCATTCCAAAATTTAATAGTTGTGTCTTTTGGCAAGGTTGAGTTAGGCTGAACCACATAAAATTGCCAGTATTCAACTGGTTCTGATTTATAAATCTGGCAATTTCATTAGGTTCAGCCTAACAATTAACCTGGGCTTCAGTTTTCTGTCCTATAAACGAGACTAAAACTGCCTTTAATTATGAAAATAATATGTGTCTAAAGTATTTGGCATAGTTCTGATGCAGAGGGGGAGAGAATAAATGGGAGTTGCTACCCCTGATCTCCTAGAACACACTCTCCACATTCTCTCTTTCTCCTTTTCTCAAATTGTTTTCACTTACAGACTCTCCATCTCTTTAATAACCCCTTTTCTATCTTTGATCTCCTTAATCATCTTAGAAAACCTCTCTGCTCTGTCCTCCTCTCTTTCTCTCCTTTGCCTAACTGCCTTCTGTTCCTTTGAGTCGCAGAGGAACCTCATCATGGCTAATGTTTGTAAGAGTAATGCATACCCTTGCTGTTAAGAAGACTCTTGGACATTTGGAATTATTAAATACTTTATAGAACACTTGCCATTAACCTCTATAATCCATGAAAGTTTTCAAAGCAGCTTTGAGAATGTCTGCAAAAGCCTCTCTTACCTTCTTTTCATTTGTGAATTAAAACTGCTTTTTTTCAAGCATGGATCAACACTCATTTAAAAAATCATATTCAGTTTTCATTTACTATATTGCATCTTTGGGTTTATTTGTAAATGCTCATTGCAAATATATAGTATGTTAGCAATACATGGAGCTTTAAAGAGCTAGCCTTGGAACCTAATACATTTGTAGACAAATTTGGAAAAGCAAATGGATTGTAAATTTGGAGGAGAGTATGGTGTTAAAAACCTGTAGAGTGAAGGAGAAACTAAGAAGCAAGTATATTACAGAAAAGAAATGTTATATTTGTCCAATTTTGTGAGTTACCAACTCCAAGCTTAAACAAATTGGTACTTAACATCTCTTTACAGAAAAAGATGATTTGGAAGCCAGGCACTTGGGAGGTGGAGGCAGGAGGATGGCAAGTATGAAGCCAGAGGCAGCCTGTGCAACTTAGTGAGACCTTGTTTTAAGATAAAACATAAAAAAGGGGTTGGGGATGCAGCTCAGTGGTAGAATACTTGCAAAGCATGTGTGAGGCCCTGGATCCAACCCCCAAGTCCAGGAAGGGAGGAAGGAAGGAAGGAAAGGAGTGAGGAAAAGAGGAGGGAGGGAGGGAAGGAAGGATGGAGAGGAAAGGATAGGAAAGGAAAGGAAGGAAGGAAGAAGGAAGGAAAAGAAAAGAAAAGTAGGAAGGAAAGAAAGAGAGAAAGAGTTGTTTGAATTTTGAAATGTTGTCTGCAAAATCTCCATGTGAAAAGAAGTATGTATCTTCTCTTAACTTCATTTTACAGTATTCCCCAAAGCCTGAACACTCAGACCTACATGCATGCATGTGGGAATTTAAAACATTACCAACACATTATTTTGTAAAATGTTTTCATTTTAATAAATAAAAAATCTAATTTATAGGGCACCTTGTCATACATACTGTCTACTTGGTAGAGATTTAGAAATGTACATATTATATAAGGATATTTTCAATAAAAATCTACTAGATTCACAAATTAGCATGGAATATTATATAAAACATGGTAATCTACAATCTACATTATTGCTGGCATGATAGCAATATTAAAATTATTCAAAATACTATTGCTGTCCACATAATCTGTGATCATTTTTAGATTCATCACCAAATAGCCACTATCCCTAGAGCTTATATATATAATTATAACATTATCTCTTTGTGTGTTTATTATTTTCGTAGTTTTGGGGAGTACTGCCATGCTTGGATACTTTTTAATCCAGTAGAAACAACTTCTTGAATATTATATGTTACAAAATAATATATTTTAAATAAAATAAAATATAAAAAAATTACAGAACTGGTATGGATGTCCAAACTCTGCCTTCTTAATACTGTGGCTTATTATAAGATAATAAGATTAGAAAGTAGCTTCATAAGACAAAACTAGTACAAAAATTATTGAGACTAAAATTCTGAAAAAAAACCCTTTATTACTGCTTTCTGTTCAAAAAAGCCATTTTGGTATTGTACTATTACAAGATGGGCTACAATATTTTGTCAACATTTGAAGTAGGAAATGGCCTAGATTCTTAAGAGAATGAGCCAAGCCACAGACTGGGAGAAAATATTTACTAAAGATAGAGAACAGTTACATATGCAAAGATCTTTTAAGGTTAACAATAAGAAAACAACCCAATTAAGAAATTGGACAAAGATCTAAACATACACCTCACCAAAGAAGATACACAGATGACAAATAAGCATAAGAAAAGATGTGTAACATCACACATCCTCAGGAAAATGCAAATTTAAACAATGAGATATCACTACATATCTATTAGACTGGCCAACACCAAATGCTATTAAGGATGTAGAGCATCAGGGGCTCTCACATTGCTAGTTGGAATACAAAATGGTTCAGCCACTTTGGAACATAGTTCTGTGGTTTCTTAAAATCTATTGTTATTCTTACCATGTGATCCACTTATTGCATCCTTGATACCAACCCAAAGGACTTGAAAGCACACCTACACAAAAATCTGCATGTAGATGTTTATACTAACTTTATTTGTAGTTCTTATGACTTCGAAGCAACCAAAATGTCCTCCAGGAAGTGAATAGATAAACTGTAGTGCATTTAGACAATGAAATATTATTCAATTCTAAAAAAAATGACCAAGTCATGAAAAGACATGGAGGAACATTAAATACATTTTGCTAAGTGAAAGGAGTCAATCTGACAAAGCTATGTACTATATGATTGCAACTACTTTAGAAAAGGCAAAACTATAAAGACAGAAAAGAAAAATCATTGGTTACCAGGGATTGGGAGTAGGTGGAGCACAGGAGATTTTGAGGGTTGTGAAAACTCTCTATATGGTACTATATGGGCAGGTAGATGTCTTTGTACATTTTTGGAAATCCATAGAATATAGAGCCTGCAGCTGTAGCCGTGTGGCATCCGATCCT